>PVKM010010429.1:0-34911 GCA_004027735.1 Carollia perspicillata
GTGCTTAACCGCTGTTATCATAAGTATTCATACTTATCATTGTTCGAAGAAATAAGAGTACAGCAGCAATGGAAACAGGAGTCCAAGTGATTCAGGACTCCTTCCTCCTTGACAGTGATAACTTGGTGAATCTCCTTTTAGGATTTTATGACCCTGGGAAAGGGAGGCTTCCAAAGTGTGATGACTGGGATCCCTTCCAATCTGGTGTGTGACTGAGATCCTTGTGTCACATGAGCATGGAGCAGTTCATATGGACAGAACTGTAAAATTACATGCATACATGATCTCATTCGAGCCTCATGACACGCTACAAGGTAGTCAGTCAGTGTTCTCACTGTTTGAGAAGAGGAACGCCCAGCTTGGAGGTGTTCATCCACGACCTGAGATCCAGAGCCGGAACACGGTGGAGCTGGTCCTTGAACCCAGCACCCACACCCACGCACGGCCTTGTGCCTTCCTAATTGTGCCTAAATTTGGCTAACTCTTCCACCCTCCCCAATGGAGCCAGTGCTGGAGGGTTGTGCCCTCACCCTCGCCTGCAGGGGAGAGGCCGTTTGTTCCCCTGGACCTAGTTCTTATCACTGGAAATCTGCCAGTGGGATTTGGGAGAAGTTTTCTCACTCCCAAGGGAGAGCTATAGGGATCGTTTCTCAATTCTTCCTCCAGACATCATCGTGTCCAGGTGAGACGTCTGGGATCACTGTATAGCCACTTGCTACTGATCTGAGGACCAAGGTAAGTTGGCGAGGCTGAGACAGAGGGAATCAGGGTCCTTGGTAGTGGGGCGAGTCACTAAATAGCCCATCCCCGGTGCCTCCAGCAGCAGAAACTGCTAGGTACCTTCCCAATGTCCATTCTCTTCTTCCCTAGTAACAGGAAATCTGTGTTGATGGATGTACCAATGTACACAGATATAAAACCACATTTTCCAGACTCCCTTGTCAATGCGGGCAGCTAATGAAATGTTACATGGCCCTTTGCCCTGACCCTCTTGACCTGCCTACATCCTGGAATGTGGACATGATGGCTAGAGCTGTGGTAGCCTCTATGTAACCCTGGGGCTAACTTGAGGGTGGATGCCACGGGCTACAGATGGCAGTGCAGAAAGTGCGGGCCCCTGCTGACCACAGCGTTGCCGCACCAGCTTTGACTGTGTATTCTGGGCTTTTGTGTGGGAGAAATATAAACCTCTATCTTACATAAGCCATTGTTATTTGTGTTTTATATGCAGCTGAGTCTAAGCCCAACTGAGAAACCTGTATATTTCAGAATTTCTTATTGGGTGAGAATCAATGTCCTTAATGTATAAACTGTTTGGAGTTGGGGTGGCTTTTATGTGCAATCAATAGCATCCTAATTGTTTCCTCTTCAAAACCCATACTGTTAACAACGGCCCCGGGGAGTCAACTATTACAACAGAGGGCTGAACTCTTCAATTCTTCATTATTCTTGGTGTGAGAGGCCCTAACTGTTCTACATACCACATTCTACATACCTCTCCTGCCTCTAAGCCCCATGTTTGGGCAATAAAAAACTTCCAGAAAGCCCAAACAAAAAGCAAGTGTTCTAGCTAGCTGTTATAGGGGTGGTGCAGCACTGGTGGGGAAGACAAGTGGTTTCCTTGGCCCCCACGTGAAACTGGTGTAGTGAAGACCCTACTCCCCACCTGAGCAGGGTCTGGCTTTCAAAGGCCTGCTGGCTGTTCCTCCAGCTTCCATGCTGCCCACTCGTCCTCCGTGCCCCGCCCCCACCATGCGGTCTGCCTCCCACACAACCCTTGGGGAGCAGAGCTTTTAATAACTGGCCAGGCAACTATTGACTCAGGTTTTGTTTGCTTGCCACTATGTTAGCATTTTATAAATGCAGGGTTCTTGGCTTAATAGGCCGGTCATTGTGTATTATCGAAATAGCAAATTAATTATTCAAAGCTGTGCTTGAGATATACCAGAGATTTCACTGAGGTGGCCTCTCTCGTTCCTGATTTGCAGTAAACATGGCATTTCTGGCCAGTCAGTATTTATTTCAAGTATAAAAGCGATCTCGTTAAATCCAAGTCTATTAAATCTAAATGAAAGTCAGGAATTCCTCCTGGAGGGTGGGGGAGGGCGTAGTCAGCCTGTGTGGAGAAAGTGCCAGACTACCAGCTCCACGACTCCCTGTCTCGCCCTGAGGATGCCCAGGTCGGCTCGTAAGCATGGCTGGATTAAATCACTGCTGTTATCCAGGACAAAGGCACCCGCCGCCCTTAGCCCCAGCGGCGTTCCCTTGGATGTGAAAGTGTAATGTAATGATCGTAGTGACGGCCACCGTTTACTAGCGCCTATGATGTGCCAACTGCTTTAGATCCATGACCTCCAAGTCTCAGGGCAGTTGAACTCTACAGATGAGGAAGCCAGGGCCTAGAGGGTTACCTAATCTGCCCAAGGTCACGCATATGTTAGTTGGCAGAGCTGCGATTCATACTCGGTGATTTGGGTTCTAATGCCCATCCACTCTTGCTGCAGAGACTCTGAGGCCTGGAACCTGCATTTTTGTGTCCCACCCAGGAGGGTTCTGTCCCTTGGCTCTTGGCTCAGAGCCTGATTACTAGCACGGTCTGCTTTACCTCCCACCCTCCCACCCCATATAGAAGCCCCTTCTTTGGGTGGACATGCACACTTCCCTTCTCCCATTCCTGCAGCGCCTCACGGAGGCTAATGTGAGAGGAGGCCACCCCGCCTACCCTTGTGCATCCCTCCCTTTTCCATCCCCATGTGTGGGACTGCTGGGTTTGTTGCCCAGCTCGAACGAGAAGGAAGAATATTCCCAAGGAAAATATTCCCATAGAAAAACAATTTTCAATGTAGCTGAGCCATTGTTCTGGATTTTCCACTGGTGTATCTCCTGCCTTGCTTTGTGAGCCCACCTGTGTTCCTTCACTATGGGCCTTTGGTTTACAGCAGAGACACAGCAGCCCCGCTAGTGGAGGGAACATTAAGACAGGAACAGCCAACTGCCTGGGGCCCTCAATGTAGCTCACAACGTAGGATGCCAGTTGCTTAGTTTGATCCATGGCATGATGTTGCTAAGCACACAGGTCACATACTTCAAACCAAGGACCTATGAGAGGACGTTCTGTTAAGCTTCTACTTAAGGGAGCTAAGTCATTTGTTTCATTCATTCATTCATTCACCTAACCCATATCTGTTGTTTGCCCCTGTGTGTCCGGCACTGACAATAAAGCACAAGGGTTTTGACTTGACACTAGATGTCTAGAATCCCAAGGGCAGGGCACAGGAGGGACCACTGACTGGAGAGAGTTAGCGTGTCTGGCTGAGTTAGGGCGGCTAGTTCTCCTGGTTTACTGGAGACTGTCAATTTTTTGCACTGGAAGTCCTGCATCCTGGAAAACCTCTCGACATCAGTGGGGACAGGTGGTTGCCCGTCAGAGAGCTGATTCTGCAATCTACTCATTAGCCAGTCAGAACATATTTCCTGGGGGTTCATTATGTGCCAGGCATGGTTCCACTGCTGTGGGAATAGTGATAAGCAAAGCCAAGTCCCTGGGCTCAAGGGGCCCCCTTCCAGTAGAAGTCGACAATACGAGCAAAGGGAAATAAGAGAACTTAAGGTGTGTCTATGTGCCATCGAGAAGATAAAGCAGGTACTGTGATGTAGGTTGAGTGCCTGGTAGAAGGGGCTAGTGTAGCTGGGAAGGGCAGGAAAGGCCTCAATGGCAGCTGACAAAGAACAGAAGCCTCAATGAGAAGGAAGCAGTCGTGGGAAGATTGTGGTGGGGAGCTTTCTGAGCACCAGGATCATCAAGGGCAGAGGCCCTGAGATGAGAATGAGTCAGCCATGGTTGAGGTCCGAAGGAGGGTTAGTGTGGATGGGGAGAGGGTAGGAAGGAGAAGGAAAGAGGAGGGGGTTGGAGGAGCAGTCAGGGACCAGGTGATGGCGGGCCTTGTGCTCTGCACTAGGTATGTGTTCTGGGGGAAGTAACTTTCAGATGCGGAGTCAAAGGCTCAGAGAAGTGTACTGTAGCTGGAAAACATACTTCCTAGGGCTGAGTGAGGATTCCTAGCTCCCCGGACAAATCTGCTTTGTCTGTTGGAGTCTCTATCCCAGGAAAAACATCACCATTCAGTCATCAGGGCTCAGAACTTCAGTGTCATGTGAGCCACGCGGCCTCATGTCTGCCTCCTTTTCTCCATCTTCCTGGACTCTGCTCTGCTACAGTCTCTCATGGTCCCTCACCTGCATCAGTTTTCCGACTGATCTTCTGGCTTTCAGCTTCTTCCCCATATTGATATGCACGGCTGAAACTCATTCTAAAACATAAATCATGCCGTGTCCTTGCTTAAGCCGATCAACAGTACTTAGCACATTTCTCCCAAGTTGGATTTCCCAGAGGCAGATTCTGGGTTGGAGATTTGTGTACAGGAAGTTTATTGGGGAGTGCTCTTGGTTTTGATAATGGTGAGTTATATGACTTGGTTTTCTAGTGTTTAATTAACCTTGGTTCCTGGGACAAGACCCTCTTGGTTATGATGTATTATGTATTTTTTTGCACAGTGCTGAATTCAATTTGCTCATATTTTGTTAAGGATTTTTGCATCTATGTTCATGGTTTTTTTACCTTTTGTAGTGTGTTCGTCTGGTTTGGGTATGAGTATAACTCTGGCCTCCTCAAGTGATGAGAGATTGGATTAGGGGGTGGGAGTAGTAGGACAAGAGACTACTGTTTTTCATTGTAAGGTTATTAGCATTATCTGATGTATAATTACTTTGCTCTAGGCAATTTTTTAAATACTAAAAAAAAATTAAACCTATTATTTTCCCTGACTTGATACTATTTTATTTTACTTTCTTTGGAGTGGATATAGAGGAAGTACTTAGGTGGTTGGAGGTGGGCTGGGTAACAGATGAAATGTAGGGTTAGGGAGGCCTGGACTTGAGGTGAGGTGACTATCACCGTATACAGGGTACTTTCTGTGTCAGGAATTGTGCTGGGCACTTTGCTTACTTGATTTATTCTTGATAAGAGCCTGTATCAGTTAACTGTTTCTACATAACAAACCAGCTCACAGTTTAGTGGTTTCACACAACTATTTATTCTGCAATAAACACAGTGATGCGGCACTCTCCCTTGCAAGAAGCCAGAGAAGGGGATGGATGGATTAAAAAATTCACAACTTTCCTGCCTGCTTGGTCATTATCTTCTTGTAATTCAGTACCAAAAGGATGATTACAAATTTGACAGTTTGTACCAGGAAGGGGCATGGGCTCATCTCATTCACTGAATGGCACAAAACTTGAAGGATCCTCTCTGCAAATGCAATGAGCATTCTGCAACTTGGGCTGGACAGTTATTCTTTGGTTTTGTGTGGGGTCACTCATGAAGACGGCAGTCATCTACCCATGGGGATCAGCTGATGTAGAATGGTGGGCACGTCATGTCTGGTGATGAGCAGAGGTATCCTGGTTCTCCTCCAAGTGGCCTTCCCAGCAAGAGGTATCTTAGGTCTCTTAGATGGTGGTGGCAGTACTCCAAGAGGGCAAACCCCACTGTGCAAACACCTATCAGATTCTGTGGTGTCCCATTTGCTGATGTCCTATCAGTCAAAGCAATCACATGGTAAAGCGTATCATCAACAGGGGAGGGGGACACATTAGGGCATGGATGGATCCTGGGAGGCCATTGGTGGCATGCAATGTAACAGTCTGTCACAGGATGCTATGAAGCAAGTGTTTGTTTTTATCTTTGTTTGATAGATGACGAAACCAAATGAAATATCTTGCCCGAGGTCCTCACTTCTGTCTGGTGAGGGTGGGGTACAGCTAGGTCTCACACTCCCTGCTCCGTCTCCAAAGCCCGCACCTTAACGAGGGTAGTGTCTCTGGCACCCTGTCTTGACATTGACTTCTTTTGCATAGTCCATTGTCGGATTATCCTGATTTACATGCTGACTCACCTATTCTCAGGTCTGCTGCTGGTCTCTTGTGTGTCTGCCTTCAACTGTCCCCCCCGAACATGCACAAGTGTGCACACACACTCAAAAGAGCAGTGTTAGCATGACTGCCTCCTGTATCCCCTTTGTATATACCCCCTAAAGTTACTACATGGCCCTTCTCATTCTCACTTCCTTTGATTATAGGGCCTTGGGTGAATGAATGCCCTTTACCTTTGTATCTTACACCATCCAACAAATGAGAGGAGTGGTGCACCTACCTGGCACAATTTGTCCTCTTTTTAATCACCCATTTAGCATGCAATTACAAGAATAAAATGGCCAAGCAGGCAGAAAAGTTCTGCGTGCTTTAACCCACCCATCCCTTTCTCTGGCTTCTGGCAAGGGAGCCTGCTGTGTTACTTCCCTCCTTTCAGTTGACTGATGGAAACAGGTGACACGGGGTGCTGTCCCTGTCATTGCCATCAGAAATCTCATAGCATCTGACAGACCAAAACAGATTGCCTTTTACCCAGTGAGGCCTGTCTTGTTGACAGGGTCCAGCCTGAAGGCCCCGAGCACCCTTTCAATGTTGTTATAGGCGACATGATTGAAAGGGAAGTTGGGTTGTTTGTCAACTTGGCCTTCCCAGGACTATTAGAGTGAAGCAAAATACTAAAATATATTTTGTTTTTAATAAGGCTCTGTTTCTGTCATATACATGATCAGCTCCAAAACATGCCATAAAAATATGGCTTGTTATTAGCCCCACTTTTAGGGCACTTTCAAACTGTTAGGAGAGGTGCAAGCAGGGACCTGTGTGTTATTCTTTACAGAGGAGTGTGATGCTGTTTTTTCTGAGGTCATTATTTGTGGTCAATGGGAAGACATTCACTTCCTAATCCCTGGAACCTGTGAACATGTTATGTCCACGGAGAAGGGAAATTAAGGTTGCAGGTACAATTAAGGTTGCTAATCAGATGGTTTTAAACGAGGAAGACTAGCCTGGGTTATCCAGGTGGGTTCAATGTAATCTAAAGGGTTATTCAGTGTGGAAGAGGGAGGTCGGTCATTGAGAAAGATTCAGTAAGCCATTGCTCGCTTTGAAGATGGAAAGGGTCAGAAGCCAAAGAATGCGGGAAGTCTCTAAAAGCTGGAGAAAGGCAAGAAGAAAAATTCTTTCCTGGAGCCTCCAGAAAAAATGCAGTCCTGTTGACACCTTGGTTTTAGCCCAGTGAGAGCCATTTTGGACCTCTGACCTTTAGAAGTGAAAGCTAATCAATTCTAAGACACCAAATTGTTGTTAGTTTGTGACAGCAGCAATAAAAAATAAATACACTACTTTGTGTTAACTCCTTGAATAATGGTCAATATTTAAAGAATACCCTCACACTTATGGAGGAGTTTGCCACGTATCATAGGAGCAGAATTTATAACTCTTGGTAGGGATATTACTTCACTCTCCAATTATCAGAGAAAACCATCTTAGAGTCACATTACCCTTACACCATCAGTGAAGCTGAGGAGCAATGTCTGAGCATTCTCTGCTCATGTGTAAGTTGTTTTTTTCCCCTCAAGATTTTGCGGGCTGGCAGTTTGGGCAGGACTCATTTGAGATTGTTTATCTCTGTACTATGTGGTATTAGTTGGGGTCACTCGTGTGCTTGTGGTCACTTGGCATGTTGATATGGTATTGCATGATCCTGGATGATGTCATTCACAGGTCCAGCAGTTGGATGAGATTTTAGGGGGGGTACTTTGGTCTTCATACACATGGCCTTACCACTGGCATAGCTAGCTTGGGTTCCTCGTTTGGCGGCTGGGTTCCAGTGGAGTGCAGAAGTCTCTTGAGGTCTTGGCTCAGAAATTGCATGATGTCATTCAGCTACCTTTGATTGGCCAAAGCAAGTCACAAGGGTGGTCCAGATTTAATGGAGAATAGAGACATAAATAGACTGCACATCTTGATGGGAGCAGGGGCAAAGGGGCATGGATGCAGGGATGGGAGGAAACTGTAGATGTGTTTTTCAACCTTCTATATTCTTGGTGGCTCCTTTTCTTGGGATGGATGGCCTGAAGCTGGTGTACATTCTTCCTTCTGCTCTTGCCTCTTCCATGCAGTGAGCCCAGGAGGGCAAGCTCTGCCCTTGAGGGGCGTGGCCTGCAGCTGTCCAGCTACAGGTGGCTAAGTGCAATTCAGAGAGGGGTCAGTCCCCATGCACCAGTCCGGTTAGCCAGCGCTACAACTATTATTAGGACATCTGTCTGACTCTTCTGTATATTACTCAATTGCTTCAAAACTTGGAGGGAAGAGAGGCATGATTAATTAGTACTTCAAAAACTTAGCAATAACTACTTGAAGGAGACAGAGAAAGAACCAAGGACAAGCAGGGGAGAGTACAGTAGGGACAAAACCAGGACATGCTCTAAAGGAGAAGGTACAAATGCTACTAACATGAACGGTAGATGCACAATGGGAAAAGCGTGCACCACCCTCATGGACCCACTGTAAAACATTACATCCAGGATGTTGAAAAAGCACTGACAAAATTCTGGAAAGCATTTTGCTGGTTTTGCATTTACATTCTGGTGAAGTTCTTTTTGTCCAAGAGTTGATATCTGGACAGGTCTCCTGAGACAGCAATGGAGTATAATATAAACCGGCATTGAAACATTTCAGTTCTCTCGAGTTCGTCTGTTTTCTTGGACAACCCAAAGGCGTGTATACTGAACAGACACTGACACAGACGTATCTTCACTGCTGTTGGTGCCACTGATAATGGGACACAAGAAACGAAGGGTCTCTGGGACGGGTGAGACTTTCTAAGTTAGTACTCAATCCAGAAATTGTTCTCTTTCCTCAAAGGTGACAGTGACAAGAGTTACACAGAAGCTTTCTACAGGCTGGAGAGAAGGCAGTGTACGTGGCCACAGGCAGCTTTGTGGTTAGAACAGACACAAGACGAAGAAGGTAGTGGAATGGACATACACACTGATTAAAGCTTGGCCTGGGGTTCTTTTTGTTTGTTTTTACTCCTGGATTTACAAATCACTCCCTTTGAAACCTCGGAAAGGTAATTTCACCTTTTTCCACCTCCATGTCTTTGGTAAGATGGGGCTTGTGATCCTTGATTCACACAGCTGGCGGAAGGATTAAATAAGATGCATGTAAAGTGTATACTACTCTGCCTAGCACACTGTGAGTGCACAATAGTGATGGCCATATGCAAACCAAACTTGCCGAATTGGTGGGAGAGAGTTGTGCCTCAAGCCCTGGCATGGATCGGTGCAGTAGCCAGCAAGAACAGAAGACTGTATTTGAGGTGGTGGAGAGGTGGTTGAAGAAAGTACTAGGTTTTAAGAAAAAATGCATTCTTAGTAACTGGGACTTTACTAAATGCATTTTTAGTAATTAGTAGTTAGTAAGTGCATTACTAAAAATGCATTGTTAGTAACTATGAAGGAACTAGTTACTTAGTAACTTAGTGACTTAGGGGCAGTATCAGAACTAACAACCCTTTCAGAGAATTGTCTAAGAACTAATGGGATTGGTCTGAAAAACATGGACCAGTGTGACAGGGCCAAGGAGACGGAGGATGATGGAGAATAAGGTGGCAACAGAATGCGCAGAACTGAAGATTGATGCCGACCCTGGCTCATGGGGTCCACCACATTGTGGATGAGATATGAGAAATTCACATGGACTACCGAGTCCTGTGGAGGAAAAGGGACAGCATGGCTTTTCTCTTGAGGGGAGCAAAACCTGCAGTCTCTGCCATGACAGCCCTCTTTTTTTTTTCCTGGGCACATTACCTGATGGTCCTCATTTACTATGCACAGGTTTGATTTAGGTGGTTACCTTTTACAGAAAACAAAGGAGCCAATGCTGATAATCACATCTCGGAAGAGGGATATTTGCAAATGAAATGGCAAAAGTGGTTGAACCAGCAGCACTCATCCTTGGAAGGTTTAGAATGGATTTTAGGAAGTTACTTTGCTGTAAATGTTTGCTGCCTCAATTCAGGGTGAGGGAGTTTTAGCAAGAGCAAGTCTCAAAGTGGCCTCGGTACAATGCAGGCCTGATTCCCCATGGGAGAACCTATCCGTGGGTGTGGGTCCTGTGCATCTCCAGTGGGTCCTGGGCCCACGCCATGCAGAACAGCCTCCTACAGAAGACCACTTGGACACTCAGCTCTCCAGGCCGATTCTGAGCTGTGCAGAGAAACAAGTTTGGTTCTCCAGTCTTCCTTCTTATCCACTTAGAAAGAGCAGTTCTTCTGCACCCCTCAGCTCGAACAGCTCTTGGAATGTTCTAGAGGAGCAGATAAGTAAGCTGACACACAGGAGCCAGGGCACACTTTCCCAGTGGAGCCCCTCAAGCAGTCTCCCAACAGCTGGGAAAAGCCACGTTCCGGCCCAGCTTTCCTGCCTACACCCCATGTTCCTGGTGCCTCTCCCAGGTCTGCTCTGTACAACCTGCCTTCCTAGCAGGAAGAGGGAGAGATTCACGCCATCTTTCTGAAAGGCAGCCTTCACATTCCTGGCTGCCTCCTTATCGCAAAGATGGCTCCTTCAGATGGCAAGTTGCATGCCAGAAGTAACGATGTCCTTGGGACTGTCTCTGACTCCCTCTCCCAACAGGAGGGAAGAGCACCTCTCCTTCCAAGGCATGGAAGCAAGAAAGGCTTCTCTCCTCCTGATTGTCTCCCACAGCTGTGTGCGGCCAGACGTTAAACACCACAGCTCAGGTGAGCAAAGCCAGGAGGGAACTGTCTTTACTTTAATAACTGATCTCCTTCTACTCTGAAGCCCCCATAGGAGTAGAGGGGAAAATACAAACAAAAACAGATGTGTCCAATGGAAGAGATCTCAATCTTTCCCGGTTCAAAAGAGGCCCCCATGGGTCAATATTCAGATGTTCTGTTTCCTGTCAAGTCTGTTTTTTCTCTTTTCGGGATGTTATTCTCTGCTCTTTTCCAAGGTGGCATCTGAGGTGGAGGGCAGGGGAGCCTCAGGACTCCTCATGGGAGAGGGGAGGAGGGGAGGAGCCTCACGTGGTCCTCTGGGCCTCACGGCCTCACAGCCTCACAGTCTCAGGGTGAAACCTGGTATATCTGGTGGAGGTTTTCTTAGCTGGAGGAATGCAAACTCGGCTACCTCTCCTGTGGTCGGAGGCCCCCCCTGGGATTTTGCTGGTTCTGCTGGTTCTCTGGGACTTGGTTACATCCTCCATCAGGCCTCCAGACCTGCAGAGAGCTTCCTGTGGCCTCTGCCACAGGTTTCCCCATCTTGTGTCTCAGTGAACATTTGCAGGTAGGTTCTGCAGTTGTTAATTCTCAGCTACTTTCATCATCCCTTTCAGTGGCCCCTGAAAACTTTCCAGATCTTCTCTGTGTTCTGCTGACACCAAGAGAGACTTGGCATGGGGATGAGGGTGGGGGCACCCTAGACCCTATCTGTATGGGCACCCACTTTGCCCCTGATGGTACCTATCCCTTGATGGGCATGGTGCCCTTTGGAAATGCAGATCTATCCCACAGGCTTGTGGCTATCCCAGTCCGTACCTGGGGAGGCAGAGCACTAGCCATGGCCTTTCTAGATTTCTTCAGCTCTGCCTTGATGTCCTAGGACATGCTCAGACCCACCCCACCCTCGAGGGTTTTATCTGAATGGGATGGTGAGTCAGGACTCTGTCTCACATGGCTTCCTTCTCTCTTCCTCAGGCCCTCTCTCCCCTGGAACATCTTTTTGCTCCCCACTTCTGTCTGATGAACTGTCTCCATAGCATCCTTCTTTCCTACTCTCTGGCCTTTGTTCCCCCACCCCCACCCCAGGTTCAAAAATGGCAACGGACTGCAGGAAAAGAAATGAGATTTCCAGCAAGGGGAAATACAGCAAAGATAGGGGGCTGCCATCTAAAGCTGTGCGTCCCAAGGCTTGGTGAAGGCCAACAGAACAGGCGGTGGCTCTCTCTTCATCGACATGTTAGGGTACCTTTTGTGGATTTTGAAACTAGGAGGACGCTCAGGAATCTCCTCCAGTAATCTAGGAGGAAGAGTGGAGAAGTAAGTGATTGGCTCCAGATCACACCACTTGTTAGTGGAATTGGGTCCTGGGTTCATTCTATTTTGCCACATTACCTCCCTATCACCAGTTAACATCAATGTTAAAGCATTGCCAATAAACACAGGAAGGAAGTAATAATAACAGTAGTCAGAGATCCACTTCTATGGGTGAGGAAGAAACAGAATCAACAGGAACAGAATGTGTGCTGTGTGTGTGCACATATATACATACATGTATATGTGTGTGTGCACATGTGTATATATAGAGAGAGACAGAGGCTGATTTTAAATGATTAGCTCATGTGTATGTGGAGGCTTGGCAAGTCCAAAATCTGATGTGGTATGCTGGCAGGCTGGAGACTCAGGAAACTGTTGCTGTTCAAGTCCAAAGGCAGTCTGATGGCAGCACTCCTTCTTTCCTGGGGGAGATCAGTCTTTGTTCTCTTCAGGCCTGCAACTGATTGGGTGAGGCCCACCCACAATATGAAGAATGATCTACTTTAGTCAAAGCCCACTAATTTATTTATTTTTGTTATTTTTTAAAGATTTTATTTATTTATCCTTTAGAGGGGAAGGGAAAGGAGAGAGGGAGAAAAATGTCAACGTATGGTTGCCTCTCGTGCGTCCCCTGCTGGGAACTGGCCTGCAACCCAGAAATGTGCCCTGACTGAGAATTGCAGGCCTTTGGTTTGCAGACCCGTGCTCAATCCACTGAGCTACACCAGCCAGGGCCACTAATTTAAATATTAATCGCATCCAAGAAACATCCAGAATAATATTGACCAATTATGTGGACATTGTGGCCCAGCCAAGCTGCAACTGGGTTTCAGTTTTAGATGGCTGACTTGGCCCATGGACACCACATTAAGAAAGGAGCGCGGGTAAATAATCTTTTTAGAAAAAAAATATTTATTTATTTAGTGTTAGAGAGAGGGGAAGGGAAGGAGAGAGAGAGGGGGAGAGAAACATCAATGTGCGGTTGCTTCTTGTGTGTTCCCCACTGGGGACCTGGCCTATAACCCAGGCATGTGCCCTGACTGGGAATTGAACCAGCAACCCTTTGGTTTGCAGGCTGGCACTCAATCCACTGAACCACACCAGCCAGGACAGGTAAACAAAACTTGATGAAGGGGCTAGGAAAGAGAGGTTTCCCTACCTGCCTTGCTTAGGTCATGTTTATAAGTAGCAAAGGCCAGTTCAAGCTCACTTTGCTTAAAGGAGACATTTATTATAAAGACACAGGAATGTCTTGTGCAGTCAAATAACAGGAACAAAATGGGGCTGTGGCAAAGGTCTAGGATCAAGGGCCAGAACACAAGCTGGACTCATCCTGGGTCTCTTGCCCAGGATATCCACTGTTCTGTTCTTATTCCCTGGAGACTTGCTTCCTCTTCTGGACTCATGTGGTGACCGGAGCATGCCCATTGTACAGGTCCGGCCGCTTAGATGAAGTCCTACTCCCTTTTTCTGGGTTCCATTTCCGGTTCCTCGAGGGTCTTTGATCCACTCGATGTGGGCGCGTTGCCCACTCAGGTCCAGGAAGCCGTGGCAGAGGACGGAGGTGGTGCTGTACAAAGTGCCCGCCGGAGGCTCCCTGCTGTGGGCGAGGAGGGAGCTGAGTGTCTCTGAGAACTCGGCAGATACTGCCAACAAATGGGCTGCTCCCCCATCGCAGTGGGCGAGGGTTCCAAGAAGTTCACGATCGTATCTGTGGGAATCAGGATGGGGCTGCCTTCCTCTCCCGGGCACTCGACCCATCTTCCCTCGGACATTTCTCAGCAGCTGTGGTCGCAAAGACAGCCTGTGGGAAATGCCAGCCTCCCTCCTGCCTTGAGCGGAGGGCCCACTGGAGCTGGTAGCCGCTCACGGCTGCCAGGAACTCCGGGTCACGCCACTGCATTGCCTGACACGGAAGCTCATTCGCCATTCAGTTCATGGCCTGAGAAACAAAAATAATATTTAATGAGCAAAATCTTCTTTGTTTAATTATGGTAAATGTCAAGGTTGAATCCAAGTGCTTTGCTTAAGGTCAAATGCTCAGCGCTATCAAAGAGCATTTAAACCAGGGCTGATGGGCTATTAAAACCCAGACGAGTTAAAACAAGGCACTGTCCTTGGGCAGTGATTTATTTTCCCCTCTTGGAAGTGGCAGTGTTGGAGCTGGCATAGTCTTCCAGAAGCTTGTGTGCTTCTCTTCTCTTCCCCAGTGTTCTCTTTAGGCTGATGAGGGACTTACTAATGCGATCAATGCCCCAAGGCCCCCGCAGAATTACCTCTCAAGCCGAGGAATCCTGTTTTCAATAGATCAGTGGCTTCCAAGGGGACAGCTACGCAGACCTCTCTCCCAGAGTTGCTGATTTACTAATTGCTCTATGGTGAGACCTAGGCACTGATATTGTTTAAGGCTCCTAACGAAAGAGTTTCTACTGTGTAGAGGGGGTCTAGATTAAATGCTCGATTTTCTTAACTAAAATGCCCTCGTATGCCCTGTGCTTTTCTCCACGTTGCATTGTCCTTTCTCAGTTTTCATTCCATCCAAATTTATATTCTTCCCTGCTGCGTCTTATTCTCAGCATCCAGAGCTGCCTCCTCAGAGATGTATTGTCAAGCCCCAGAAAGATCAAAGCTGCAATGCCCCTTGCACTTGGCAATGGACGGATGGGAGATATCCCCGAAGCTTCCCTAGCTCTATACCTAATCGCTTAAAGGAGATCAGTTCTGAAGGCTCAGGAAGGAGATGAGAATTCAGACGATGGCAGGCCCCTTCAGGTAGTCTGAAAAGGATGGGACGGCAGGAGTTTCCTGAGCAGCGAGCAAACCTTTCTCCTGTTATTTATGCACACTGCCCCACGGTTCCTTCTTTCTTTCTTGCCATACAATAGAAATAATGATCTCGGTGCTGGACCCTGTGCTGCGCCAAGACAATTAATCACCCACCCAGTCATTTATTTCCTCATGCTCTCGTCCACCAGGACCATTATCCTGTAGGTAAACAGAGGTGCCAGTAAATCACAGGCAGCACACAAGCCAGTGGGAGAAGAGTTGATTAAGTGTCTCCGTAACGCACAGTTCTACAGCCCTTCTCATCTCGGGGGATCTCCAAGCACCATGTAGGCTGATGTATGCGCGCTGCCCAGCCCTGATATTTGTCATTTTCTACTCTGTTGCCTCGGGAGGGGGGGGTGGAATGTTTATTGCCCTTGTCATCTAGTTACCCTCGAAACTGCAGTCACGGGTTAGACAGGAGGGAAAGAAAGGAACTTTTCACTTCCTTGTCCTTTTAGGCAGCAGAAATTAGCTCGCCAGCAGGAAACCAGCAGCAGTCAGAGAGTAACCTACTGACCTCTTGGGGAAAATTTCTCTGGCTCACGAAATGCTGCCAACATTAGAGACTTCCATGTTTATTCTTCTAAAGTTGGCAACAAAAGAGTAGGCATCGAGGTTGAGCGGTGAGGTAGGACAAGAACTGAAGTAAGTGTTACCCTGGGCAGAAAAGTTTTTGGATCTGCTAGAATCATAGTCTAGGGGAGAATCACTCTAAGGAAGGATCACTGACAAGCTTTTAGAACTATTCACAATAATTCTGCTCTTTAAACGTTAGGAATATGTGGGCTCTTTTGAAAGAAAAAAAAATGTCCACTTTCCTCCCAGTGTTTACTGCAATTCTTTGAGTACAATGCCACTTTCAAACTTATGCTTATAGCTCTGATATGAAGCATGCCAGGAAAAAGTCCAGCCGTTGTTAATATAATGAGAACAGTTTATACGTTGACGTAACCTGGCAGCCAAGAAGAGTGGACTGGAATGTGCATGTGTGAACAATGATGACCTCACTGTACTAGTTAGCGGGGTGGTAGACGCTGTTGAGTGAGCATGTGTACTGAGTGGCCATCACATTCAAAATGACTGAGCAAGTAGAGCAATGAATCTGCATCAAATTTTGTGTTAAGCTTGAACATTCCTCTAGGGAAACTATTGGGATGGCTCAGAAGGTCGCAGCTATGGGCAGCTGGTGATTGGCAGCTTTATCAGGTCCCCTTCCCCCTATCGTGCATCACATCTGATTCAGAGTTTTTTGGCAAAACATAAAATCTCCCAGGTGACTCCGCCCCCTGTCAGCCCAGATTTGGTGCCCTGCGACTTCTGGCTTTCCCCAAAACTAAAATCACCTTTGAAAGGGAAGAGATTTCAGACTGTCAGTGAGATTCAGGAAAATACAATGGGGCAGCTGATGCCGACTGGGGGTCTGAGGAGTCATTGTCCTGTGTACAACGTTTCTTGTATCTTCTTCAATAAATGTCTCTGTTCGTCATAGCACCTGGCTGGATACTTTCTGGACAGACCTCATATACATCTGAAACAAAAACCAAGTTAAATTCAATCAAGTTCAGCTCAGTTGACTATAATGCAATTACATTCCATAGAAGTTAAATACAAAGAAAGCTACCACGCCAATGTGATTCAATTTCACAACATTAATTCAAAAGGAAAGATGAGGTTGTTTTGCTGAAACCAAATTACCTGTCAAATGAGAACATATTATTGGCTTATGCCTGAAGCCAATATGTCCTTTTAAGTTTGGCGTGCTTACCTACTGGGTGCCACATGGTGACTCAAGTTTTCACCATTTCTCTCTATTCGAACTGCAGTGGAAACCTCCTTTGTACAGTGTGTCATTAATTTACTTGGCCTTAATTTGAGGTGAACCTAATAACATTTCTGTGCTAAGTCTACCTCTGTGCCGTAGGAACAAACAAGGCCGCTGGGATCCCTGGGCATGATTTGATCATGTGTAGTCATTAGTACGATGCAAAAGATGGTAAAACTCAATTTTAAAACTATGATCAAAAGGAAAAACCCCAATTAAAAAAATCCTCATAAAAAATTTTAAGACTCTCCTGCGGGTCTGTGGGAGCCCTGGACCCCATATTAAAAGGCACAAGTCCATAGTCATTAGGTTTAGGCCAATCATAGGTTTAAAGCTGGAATTGATGAAAAATTCTGAGGCAAAAAAAAACAAAATAAAATCGAAGGTAGCACAACAATAGAATTCATTTCTTATCGGGATCATGGGTTCAGGGATGGACTCTTGCCATGGGCCTGGCAGACTGCCCACTGTCCAAGTGCATCTGTCGTGTCCTTTTCCTTTTTAACAAGAGGGTCTCCTCTGCCGGCGCTACACAGGTGCTCGCAGGGAACTGGCTACTCAGCCGGAGGCCACATTTCCCAGCCTCCCGTGAAGCTCATGTGGCCATGTGGTCAGATTCTTGCAAATGGAGTGGGAGCAGAAGTGTGCAAAGTCCTCATCACTCCTCTGAAAGGAAATTGCTTGCTTCCTTCTCTCTTTCTTCCTTTCCTCTGGCTGGTGCTCAGATGTGATATTGATGAGCCAGTGTCAACCATGCAGCCTCACCCTAGGAAGATCTGGAGGAAGAAAGTTGGAGCAGGCTGGGTCCAGGATAGCCTCATAGAGCAGAGCTGTAGTCACCACTGCTTACCATTATTCTGTTATATCAGAGACATAACCCCATCTGTTGTTTAAACCACTGTATTTGGGGGGTCTTTTGTGGTAGCCCCTTAATCTATACCAGGAGTGTCAAACTCATTTTCACCAGGGGCCACATGAGCCTCGCAGTTGCCTTCAAAGTGCTGAATGTAACTTCAACTCCTTAACAGTTAAGGAGTAGTTGCATTTATACAGTTCTAAAATTATTTCAGCCCTTAGAAGGCAATCATAAGGCTGATGTGGCCCCTGGTGAAAATGAATTTGACACCCCTAATCTATACTGTAGTTGATAAGGAAAGTGAAAGCTTATGATCCTGTTCCATTCATTCAACAATATACATTAGGTACTTACTATGTGCCAGGAACCCAAGAGGAAGGGCTTTATTTGAGATCGCACATTTAGTGGATGGTACAGCCAGGGCACAATGCAGGTCTTCTGACTTCCAGCCCAGTACTATAGCCACTTCATGTCTCCTCCTCATCTAGCTGTTGACTAATGCTCCAACCATTGCGATTCATTAGGGGAAGGCCTCCTGTTCCCACAACTGAGGGTGGCCTGGTAGGCTTTACTCTCACGTGGCTTGTTTGCCCCTGTTTATTGGGGATTTTATTTTTTCTTAATGGAAAAATAAGGATAGCCCAAAACAAATTAAGGGAGTTAGTAATGCAGGAGAAATGTGTATTCATTACTGCAGGACCAACCCTATCCCCTGTGTATAGAGAGATATACAGGGAAGCTCACGGTATCTCAGGGATATGACTTGCCAGAAATAACATTGTTAGGAGAAGGCAGAAGTTGGAGGGAGCAGACTGAGCCAGTGTTTATACTGGAGAAGAAAACAAACCGGAGTCAGGTTAGACGCCCCACCTTAGTGTTCCAAAACACTGGCTGATGCACAGGAAACGAAAATAGCAGAAACACGACTGAACACAATAGGTTTGTTTTCCCCTCTGCCCAAAAGTCATTCTTCATCGCATCATTCTGTTGCTATTTTCTTTAAGATATTTTCATGATCAGATGTTCTCATCTTCACTTTTTGTTCACACTTTGGTTGTTCCTTTTCCCTAAAACAACATATTTGCACAGCTGACTTGTTTACCATTGATTCCCTAATGACCAGAACAGTTAGGCTTTCTAAAGTATTGCTGAGTGAATAGCAGGAGAAATGAATGAGTGAATAGGTAATGTGACAATACAGAAAATGAGCTACATAAATCAAGAAATGACACAGTTCTGCTTCTTTGGCGAGTGCACAAATAATATGTTTTCAATAAAGGCAAAGAAAAACTGTGACTATTACCTCTTAGACAGGTGCTATCATTTCAGAATAACACCCCTGCTCCACTGCTTCCAGAATTTTCATTGCCATTCGCCTTCGTGGTGGCCAGGAGAATGCTCCTTCAGACCTCTCCTCCAGGGGGTGTGCTTGACTGTGGGCTCCAGCTGCCGTGCTTGGAAATCCATTGCTGTGAGTGTGCTGATGCCATACGTCCTACTCCTAGTCAATGACAGGCGTGTCAGGGATACTAAAGAAGACCTGCTCCTGGGAGACCTAGGGCCCCTCTGGCAGCTGACTCGGGCTTGAAGCCTCCCTGCGAGCCTTGGCGAATCCTCCTTGGACTGCATGGTGGTCTAGGATGCTCCCACCCATGTTTATTTCCTCCTGCACTCAGCACCTGACTCGTATCACAGTCTGAAGGAACTCCCAGCCTTTTCTGACTCTCTCCCAGTTTTCTCTCACTGGTGGTTCCCCGACCAAACCCTCACATATCTAGTTTTGTATTGGAGTCCAATTCTTGATGGCCTTGGACTCACACAGCCTCTGAAGGGTTCTGGGCCCTCTGTTGGTTGGAAGGCTGGCTCACCCCAAGCACAATCCAATTAGAACGCAGTATCAACTCTCACAGAGCTACTGTCCAATTTGCCTGCCATACCTAGATCCAGCCTAAATTTGGAAACCCTAATGGAAGAGCAGAAGAAGAATGCAAATGCTATTTATTAGTCCACACTGGATACAGGGAGAGTAAATATCAGAAGAAGGATACGATGTTGAATAGAAAAAACAAAGACATGAAAAATCTCTATTGAGTTCAGAGCCTTCCTTACCATGGGGGAGAATGTCAGGTTTGACAAGCACTAGCATGTTTATTGAATTTTTAAAGGCAAAAGTAGAGAGATTAGGGAATTCAAGTGGATAGTAGCAGCTCTTGGAGTGGAAACATTTAAACATCCAGTTTTGTTGGCTTCATGTAATCACAGACATGTCAAAAACAAAATTTCACAATGTGCCTTGGAGAAAGACAACGGATGTGAACTTGTGTTTCCGAGGACCTGCCGCATTCTCAGGAGCACTGGCCAGACACAGAGCTTTTTCCTCGTTTATGAAAGGTGAAGACAATTTTACCAATTTGTAACATAACAAAAGAAAACATATTTGTTATCTATTGCTGCCTAATAAGTGACCTGAAAATGCAGAGACTTGAAAACAACATTTAAAAAATATATTTTATTTATTTTTAGAGAGAGAGGATGGGAAGGAGAAAGAGTGGGAGAGAAACATCAATGTGTGGTTGCCTCTCATGGGTCCCCTATTGGGGACCTGGCCTGCAACCCAGGCATGTGCCCTGACTGGGAATTGAACCAGTGACCTTCTGCTTCACAGGCCCACGCTCAATCCACTGAGCTACACCAGCCAGGGCTGGGAAACAATATTTTTGATCTCTCAGTTTCTGTGAGTCAGGACTCTGGCACAACTTCGATGGTCCTCTGGCTTGGGGTCTGTCATAGGCTGCCATCGAGGGATCGTCTGGGCTGCTGCCCCTTTGAAATTCCACTGGGAAAAGGTCTGTTTCCTTGTGGTCACTGGCTAGATCCAGTTCCTGGTGAGCTGCCGCACTAAAGGGCTTCGTTTCTCAATGGCTATTGGCTGGAGGCTGTTCACCCTTTGCCAGGTGAGTCTCTCCATAGAGAAACTCACAGTGGGTGGCACTGGAATTCATCAGAGCAAGCAAGTAAGAAGGCCAGAGAAAGGATGCGAATAAGAAAGAAGCCAGGGTCTTTTGTAACCTAATCTTGGAAATGACATGCCATCACCGTTTGCCATATTATATTGGATAGAAGCAAGTTGCTAGGTGCAGCCCACACTCAAGGGGAGGGGATTACGCGAGGGTGTGCAGACCACGAGGAAAGGACCACTGAGAGCCATTTCAGAAGCCGCCTACCACACAAAAGACAACTGAAGCCTAAATCAAAGTAGACTTCGGGGCATATTAGGATGGCCTGGCAGAACGAGAAGATGAAACTACACTTCCAAGGCTATGAATGTTTATAGGGCTTTATTGGCTTTTGTGAGGATGAATGATTGGTTAGCATTCAAACAGTGCTAGGCAGACTTCTCCACTGAAATACTAATAACAACTGAAGCTTATAAACATATAAATGAGTCCCAGAGCAGTTGGTGGCAAACAAAAATTTCCTTAAGTTTTATGCTTTGTCACCAAGGTTCTCATGAATTTTGTACTTTAGTCCATAATCTATGTGTTTGTTTGAATATAAAAGTATGAAAACTACTTTTCATGGAGCCAAACTGATTTGCAGGGCGAGGCAGCCTGTGGATTTAGTTTGAGGAGCCTGAGACCTCACAGCAGCAGTGGTTCCCTTTCGATGGGCCACCTCTGCTGAGCCATCGGTGCCTGCTTCCTGTGACATGGAGAAGTTCACCACTGTCATCTGCTAATAAGGAAAAAAAACCCCAAGAGATTTTGCAACATCAATTTATTTCCTGTTTTCTAGGCATCCAGCTTCTCTCGTGTGGTCCACGTAGCAGCCACGTGAAACACACCCTTGTCCTTCTCTGAGAATAGGCATTTCCATCTCGCCTCAGGTTATGTGAATGTGTAGTTTCTCTCTGGCCTCTCCTTCCCTGCCCAGCTTCTCTCTGTGATTCCTCTGACTCTTTTCTGTTCCCCTTAGGGAGTCAGGGGTGGTCTCAGAGAAACAGTGACACTTCATCTGAGTGAAGGAAGGGCTGGCCCTGCTCTGTGTTCCCAAAGCCACCCTGTGTACCCTCATTTGAGTGTTCAGACCAATAAAGCTACAGTGACCATCTAATCGTCAGCACTTCCTCCCCTCTGCATGAGCTGCTTAAGGCCAAAGACTCTGATTTTTCTCCCTAATACCCCATCCTTGGGCAGGAAGTACCCGCTGTTGGGCGTATAGATGATCAGAAATGACTGTCAAACTAAATCAGTGGTTCTCACACTTTTTGGTCTTAGAAGCTCTTTATACTCTTAAAATTTATTCAGAACTCTGAAGATCTTTTGCTTTTCTGCATTATATCTCTTGATATGTACTGTATTAGAAATTAAAACAATAATAAAGCATGCAATAATAAAGCAATAAGAAAGATTAAAATCTTTATTAACTCATTTAAAATCACAAAAAACTATTACATGTTAACTAAAATAATATTTTTAAATTAAAAATGCTTTCCAAGCAAAGGACCAGTTTAGTCGGAAGAACGATATGGCTTTGCATTTTTGCAAATCTCTTTAATGTCTGGCTTAATAGAAGTCAGCTAGATTCTCATCTCTGCTTCTGTGTGTAGTCTGTTGTGATGCTTTGTTTTCACTGAAGTATAGAAAGAAAGTCTGGCCTCACACAGATCTCTAGCTGCAAAAATGGAAGAGCATTTTAATAGCCTTTTTAGGTAAATGTGGATATTCTTCTTTGGTACTATTCTAAAAATTTCTAGCTTTAATTTCTTAAAGATTCTTTGCAGTGTGGAATCTACAACCATATCAATTAACTTTTCATACTCTGTTACACTAAAATCTGTTGTTATTTATTGAAATTTGAATGGATCTTTTAGCCATGCATGATTTTGTAACATCATGGAAAATACCCGTCCACTGAGGTTATGCATATCTTCCAAATATTTACACATTTCATTATGTAATGTCAAACTGTGACATTTGTCAAAATCACCACTGTCTCATCAGAAAAGTCCTTAAGTACTGGGAAACTCTCAAGTTCATAGTGATGGATAAAATTTTTCCCAAAATTCCCATTTTCAAATGGGAATTTTATCGTTGGTGACATATGCTGTCAGTGACCTTCCTTCAAGCAACAAAGTCATTTCACTTTCTATAAAATTCTCAAGTTTAAATAACTAACATTTATTTGTTAATTGTTGTGGGCTGACTTGTGTCCACACTTGTAGATTGTAGCCCTAACCCCCAGACCCTCAGAATGTGACTGTATTTGCAAATAGGGCTTGTAAGGAGGTGGTTAAGTAAACTGAGGCCATAAGGGTGGCCCCTTATCCAATGTGACTGTAGCCTCATAAGAAGAGAAGGTTTGGACACAGAGAGACACCAGGGGCACGCACACACAAAAGGTGAGACCATGTAAGGACCCGGCAAGAAGGTGGCCATCTGCAAGCCAGGGAGAAGGGCCTCAGGAGAAACCAACCCTGCTGATCCCTTGATCTTGGATCTCCTAGCTTCCAGGTCTGTGAGAGAAGAAATTCTGTCATTAAACCACCCAGTGTGTGGTATTTTCTTATGTCAGCACTAGAAAGCCAATACAGTGGCTTAGAGAGGAACGAAGACTTTCTGGGGTGAGACCAGCCAGCTCAAGAAGACTGCTCAGGGAAGAAGTGAGGGGAATGCATCGCTCTTTCCCCTCCAAATGTTCTGGGGTCCCCACGGCCCAAAGCAGCTGGAAGCCAGAAGGAATGGAGTTCTGTGACGTGATCATATGGGTCAGCCTCCCAGGGTGGAGGTGGTGGCTACGGAAGCAGGGTCAATCAGGAGGTTCAAGGGGAAGATCACTGGCACTTCTCTCTGGTCAGGGATTCTTAGAACTGAAAATTTGAGGACTGGAAGGGATTTTAGAAATCTTGCTGTTCGGTGACTTGAAGTTAAGTCCTCTCACTTTACAGAGAAGAATCACTAACATTTATCGATCACTTATTAAGTGCCAGCCAAAGTGCTAAGTGTTTTACTTGTGCTATCACACTTAAGCCTTATAACAATCCTGTGTAGTAGGTACTCTTATTGGAGAAAAATAACACTTTTGAAATATTAACAGATTATTCCCATCTACCCACTCTCCACCCCCATTATGGTTCCCTCTGCTCTCTCTCCTCCATGTCCACATCTGCCATCCAAGTAGCTCAGCCATTCTATGACTTCAAGAAGTGAATGGGACTGAAGATCACATACAGAGAAAAGGGTATTTTTCTGGCTTTTGTATTTTAAGAACTGGGGCCTTTAGAGGAACCTGAAGATCTCAAGTCAGAGATGAAGGACTGGGGAGAAAACTTCCTAAGTCTACACAACCGAAAAGTTAATTACGAAAGGAGCTGAGAGCTCTGCCGTGCTGTACTAAGGGTGGGTGGGGTGGGTGTAGGCAACGAGAGTGTGTTGTCTGCGGAAAAAGTTAAAAACAATAGTAAAGCTGATGGAAAGTAGGTCTGCTTTTTATTATCACCATGTTCCTGCAATTCTAAATCATGTCAGTGATCAAATATTCCTCACATGAATACTTTTAAGCACTCAGATTCCTGTGCCCTCCTCTGGCCCTCTAAGCCAAGATTTTCAGGGCATGGCTCAGACCTCTGAATATTTAAGGAGCTACTCAGATGCTATGGATTGAATTACGTCCCCCCAAATTCATATGTTGAAGCCTTAGTCCCCAATGAAAGGGTATTTGGAGAATGGGCCTTTGGGTGATAAGTAGGTTGAGATCGAGGGCATGAGGATGAGGCTCTCATGATGGGATTAGTGCCTTTATAAGAAAGGACACCAGAGAGCTTATGAGATGGTTGCTACCTGTGAGGCGAGAAGAGAGGCCCCCAAGTGACATATACCTTACTGGTACCTTGATTTTGGTCGGCCCAGCCTCCAGATCTATGAGAAAATAAATCCTGTCATTTAAGCCCCCGGTACGTGGTGAATGAAGACACGAGGTAAATCTGAAGTTCATCCCGGTTTGGGCACTCTTGATCTGGACCAGGAACAGCCAGCTGAGTTCTGCCATGCCGGTTGGGAAGGACTTTAAGCCCTCTATGGAAACAAGTACTCTATCTAACTGATTAGTAATAGTTACCAAGGATGTCAGGGTGAAGGTGGGGGTAGGGGAGCGGGGGGAAAGTATCTCCCATGTTTGTTATCCCTGTCATTCTTTAAAGTTATAACAGCTTCTGTTCTTATATCCCCGAGTTCTCTTCTTTTCCTTCTTGGCACCATAGTTTTCATAGCAATATAAACAAATCCTCAAAGAACTTTAATGCCTTTACTTGACTCACTCATGCTTCCTGGATTTGGAAAAACAGATGGAGAAGAGCCAAGACTCACTGTCTGCACTTGCCCATTGGGCTTTTCCTTTTGGCTTATCTAGTGTTTTCCATTTCTTGTCTTCAGAGTTCTGGAACAAGCTTGGGATTGATTCATTAGTCATGTGTTCTAACTTTAAAAGAGAAGAATCTCTGGCATTGGAAATAAAAGGAGACAATTAAAATGTAACATTATTGCATTCCTTATCTTTGTCATTTATGTGGCTATTATTTTTGAGGACCTTTTAAGGGTCAGTCCCTGCTACTGGGCATTTGGGAGACAAAGACAAGTGGAAGATAAAATCTCTGTTCTTGGGAGGCTCCAAGGCAAACCCCAGAGTTGGATTTCTGTAAGTTAACACAATGTGTTAAGTGACATGCTGGGAGGTGCTGAGGGAATGCAAAGGAGAGCCCATTTCTGTCTGGAGGGGGTGATGGAGGGTTTTCTGGGGTGCTCACTGTGGCTTTCTTCATTCAATAAATACTGAGCCCCTCCTATAGGTCAAGCTCTGATCCAGGCATTTGGGATACCTCAGTGAACAAAACAAAAATTCCTGCTCTGCTATAGTGTACAGTGTAACAAGGGGACAAAATCAGTCGAGACATCAGATGGGGGACCAACATATCTGATTTATTAGCTGCTAAGATGGTGTGAGAGACCGCGGTTTGGACTCGTGGCTGGAGTCAAATGCTCCTCTTTCTGCTCAAGTCCCCTTCCCTGTCACCATTTTGCAGGGGATTTGAAGCCTGCCTCATCTTGCCCAGGACTGACCTTAAGATGGGAGGCCCTAGGCTCTAACCCAGGTGTGCTTACCTTCTTACAGCAGGGAAGGAGGGAGGAATGGTGGGAGGCTCAGCTTAGCCTGAAAGAGAGAGCTTTTTCTAATCTCAACATTCAGGTGGACCGCTCTTCACACTAGGAGAAGAGTGTGGGAACGAGCGGTGAAGTGGAGTGGAGTGGCGTGGAGGAGAGGATGGAAGTCCCTGCTTTAGGGGCCTGGAGAAAAAGCAAGGGGAGGGGAAGGGAGCTTCCTCTTTACATCTGGAAAAAGTACAGAGATCAGAAGTTTGAAGATGAGGACTTGTTCATGAGGAAGATAAGGAAAGAGGGGGGTTTCAGTTCAAGGACTGGCATACGCTGAAACATAGGCTCTGCAAACAAAGCCCCTGTAACGTTGGTACTTTTACCCCCATTATACAGATGAGGAAAAGGCACTGGCCATCTCGTGTACTCCCGTCCTCCTGGGCCCACTGTTTATTCCAGCCATGGCTGCGGCGACCAGCATGGCGTCGGTAGAACCTACCTAACCACACTCCATTTGGGTTGTACTTCACTTCTCTCACTTGGGGAGGAAAAAATTTTTTTCTCTGCCCTCTTAGGCTCTGTTCTGGGGACCTGCGAATTATACTGACAAAGACAGTTGAACAGGAGAAAAATTTTACTTGCATGTGGAAGCTAACAAGGAAGTAAGTAGCTAAGATACCTAACTTACCATACTAGGGAAGGGAAGAGAGAGAAAAGGCTCCTATGAATAAATAGATTTCTTAAGGTAAGACAAGTGGGTTCTAGGAGAATAAACAGAAGATCAGAGTGTTAGTGATGATGTCTGTTTAGGCAATGTGAGTGGTCTTTCTCTCTTCTCTTTTTTTCAAAGATTGTATTTATTTTATTTTTAGAGAGAGGGGAAGGAAAGGAGAAAAAGAGGACAAGAAACATCAATGTGTGGTTGCTTCTTGCACACCCTCTACTGGGGACCTGGCCCAAAACCCAGGCATGTACCCTGACTGGGAATTGAACCTGCAACCCTTTGCCTCCTAGGCCTGCGCTCAATCCACTGAGCTATACCAGCCAGGCCTTCTCTCTTCTTCAGGGCTTCTTACCTCCCCCACAGAGGGAATCTATGGCAGCCTCATTTCTCAGAAGTTGCTACTTTTAATCAAATAGGGGAAACTCGGAGAAGGCTTCTTTGTGCATTTGTTGATTCTCAGTTGCTTTCAGCTCAAAATAATCCTTATGCCAAAGTGGTCTATGTTCAGGTGGCATGTTCTGATCCCCTTCACTGCCTCGGGACTTTGGACAGGCTGTGTGGGAGGCCTGCAGGACCGCACGGGGTACTCATGCATTCGTGCTCTGGGAGGGGATAATGCATGAGTGGACGATGGAACGCATGTCGAACTGTCCCCTCTTACGTCCCTTGGGCATTCAGTATGGCCCCCAGAAGGTCCCCGTACTGTTGGACCCAGATGCCCACAGTGGTGGCTAACTATAGAATACCCCTTGTAATGGCTTTTTCTCTTTTCCTGTTGTACTTCTTTCAGTTCCTAATCCTTGCCCCAGGTCATTTGCCAAAATACCTGCATAAAAGCCTTTGACCAAACTCTGCTTTCTGGGGAAACCCAGCTGAAGACAGAAACTGTAGTTCAAAAATGGATGGGAAGGCACTGAGATGCCAGAGATAATTGCTAATAGAAAAAGTATTCAAACCTGAGCTTCACTCAAAAACAAGCCCTTTCTTCCTCCTACTACAACATTTTTCTTCCCTAATGTTTTTATTTGCAACACTATACTTTAACTCACTGTTTGAGTCTTCTAGGCCAACAACTGAAATAAACTAGGAGTGGAAAAGAATAAGATAGCTTGTAAAGTTTGAAAGTGTGAAACTTACATCTGGTTTCTTTGAAATTTTGAAAGTCATTTCCATCAAGTTAAATTTGGAAAGTTTTTCAAAATACTGGTTTTGGAATGATTTCCTTGAAATTATTTGATTTGGAATTTATTTTATATGGTTTTCAAACATATAAGTGGTTTTTTTAAGACAGTGCAAGCCTGTCTGGTTTCAAACTGTTTTTTTTTTTCAAAACCAGGCCGCTTAGGCAAAATATTTTTGTAACATTTTTATACTATTTAAAAATTAAAGAATTTTAAATCCAAACAATTTAAAAACTCTTTAGAAACCAATTTTACTGAGTACCAAGATTTCTGGATTAGTTTCACACTATTTAACTTCAAAACATTTAGTAGAAATAGCTCGGATCCAAGACAGATTTCAAAGCTGTATACTTTGAAAATGGCTCATCTAGATAACATGCAGTGATATATGGACCATTTTATTGCCTCAAAACATTGGTTTCCCATCATCTTAATACGAGCTTCAGCAAAAACTTCACATTATTGCCAAGTCAGCTACATATTTTTAAAAATTAAAACAGCAATATGCAAATTGATTGAAACGTTTTCTTTATAACATGAAAACTGTTTTGCGAAACTGTCATCCCGGCCCCCTTCTTTCTGCCCACTGGGTTAGGGTTGTGTGGAGGGTGCCTCCCTGGGTAGAGCCATCACTTTGTGGGTTTCCTCTGTGCTTACTCTTTCACCAGTACTATTGCTTGCTATTCACACAACAATGCTGTGAGGCATAGACTGTTACTATCCCTTTAAAAAGGAACACCCAGCATCAAAGTAAGTTTTAAGTAACTTGCCAACAGTCTTGAAGTTACTAACAGGCACAACGGGTTTCAAGCCTCATCTGTTGGGCTCCATACCTCAAGCTCATAGCCATGGTATTTCCTGCCTCCTACCCAGTATTCATAGCTTTAACTCGCCACACCACGCTATCGTGTCTGTGTATTTCCCTCTTTCTAGTCTCTTCCCAGTAGATCTCAACCAAGGAATTGCCAAGGAATTGCCGTGTACCTGCAATCGGTTGCCAGATATATTGCATGTAATTTCCCATCAGTGACAAATGCTGATATGAGCCAATACTGATTTACATCGAGATGGTAGAGGAGATTTGGGACTATCTGTAAAGTAATATCACCCCCACACATTTCCTATATGATCCTCGTGTGGGGACAAGGACAAGCTCTCCCCAGCCCCCCACCCAGGCTAAAGGAACTAACTGAGTGCTGGCGGAGGGACAATGGATCCTGGAACATGGCTCGATTTCTCTGGACGAAGACAGGGCTGCACCGAAGGCTGCTGCAGAAGTTTACTGGGGAGAGTAGCAGGAGGTGCTTCCAAGGACCCGGTGACAGAAAGCAAGACCGGGGATGGTGGTGTGTCCCTTCACAGGGCACTCCCTAGAGGGCTTAGAGACAGGCCACTCCAGAATCTCATTTGTTTTCTCCATGAATCATTTGGCCCTGATACATCAGAGGAAAAAAATGTCTTGGCTCCCTAATTGGGCCCTAATTAAAATAATTTGTCATGGACAGATACATCTTAACTGCCAGTTAGGGCTCATCTCCCAAAATTAAACCATTCTTGGTATAAACCTGTTAAACTTTAAGGGAAGAATCAAGACAATTATACAAATGATTTAGTCTTCAAATATAGTTTTCCTTGAAAAATTCATCTAAAGAAGGCAAAGCATTATTCTTTTACTTGAATTTTCCCAAACTACTCTTGGGTTCTGTTCATAAAGCTATTGTCTGTGAGAGGAAATGCCGCTGGGAAGGGAGGGGTGGTTGAGAGTCTTGTGTAGTGGGGAAAATGATAATTTAAGAAATGAAATGGTTGGCTGCAGTTCTGCACCCCAGGGTAGGAGCTATTGTGAAGGGACTCACACTAATTGGCCTTGATGGACCTTTGGATTGAGAAAGGTAGACACCCCTCCCCCCACTGAACTTGGAATTTGGATGGGCAAGCCTGCGTAAATTGCTCTGGCGTTCAAATCCTAAGAGTTAGGACTTGGGAAGCTGACAGCTGGAGCAGAGTGGAGCTCTCCCTAGGGAGAAGGACCCAAAGATGAAAGAAACAGGAATTCCTCTGGAGGAATTCCCCATGGCAGAGGATGGCAGGCAGATTTTAGGGAAGAAAGGTCCAATATTGATCTCTGACGATGTACGATTATAGATGCTTTTGTGTAGGAAATACAGAAAACAAAGTCCAGCCGTACAAAGGATCTAGAACAAATCCGAAACGTCCACTGGGGAGCCAGACCGCCTTGGCTTAATTAAACTTCTGGTCCAGGGCTTCCCGGCTGCATGATCTTGGACTCCCTAACTGCCCTGTGTGCTGCGTGTCCCCAGCAGGACAGCGGTGGCCCCTGCCTCACAGAGGGGCTGGGGGAAGCTCAACCGAGTGAACATCTGAAAAGGGTTAGGAACAGTATTTAGCCGCTAGTCAGCACTTCCGAAGCATCATATTTATATTAGTATTAAATATTTCAGAGATGCTTCTCTTGACCCCCTTTGCCCCCCAGCTGCTGCTCCATTTCTTCGGTCTGCAGTAAAATGCATCCGAGCACTGTTGATCTCCTCTAATTCCTCACACTGTCCCTTGAGCCAGCGTTTCTCAAGCTTTCTTTTCGTATGATTGTTCCCCTAAGGAATCTTTTTTGGCCTTTTTTAAAATGGCCACCTCTCACCCATGACGTTTTAATACCACAGATGTACTGGACAGTTGTTTATGTACTGTATATTTATCTATGCTTTATACATTAAAAAAGCAAGATTATTTTCATTCTCCAAGAACAGATTTTCCCTTTCTCGGGACTATTATGAGCCCCACGGAGAATACATGTCTTAACTCTACTCCAGCCCTTCTTTTGCCTTCACTGCAAAACAGTTCTTGAGTTCAAGGTCAGGTTGCTGACCTCCATGTTGCTAAACCCATGGTCAGTTCTCAGTTCCCATCTTATGGGACCTCTCAGCAGCATTTGGCACAGCCGATCACTCCCTCCTCCTTGATACGTCTCTTCAGTTGGCTTGTGGCACACCCCATTCTCTTGGTTGTTCTCCTGTTCACTGGTTGCTCCTTCTTAGGTCCTTGCTGGTTTCTTTTTTTTGCCTTCCTCTGAATGATGGAGGATCCCAGGGCTCAGCCCTTGACCGTCTTTTCTCTCTGCATCCATTCTCTTGGTGATCTCATCCAGATAGCCTGGCTTTCAATTCAGCCGCACACCAATGATTCCCTGCCTTCTCTAGTGGCCTGAGGGTTCCTGTGGGAACACACGTCAGATCATGTCCCTCCGTTGCTCGGCACTCTGCCATGGCCCGCCATCCTGCTCGGAGAAAACCCAAAGTCCCGGTCATGGCCTTCTAGGCCCTCCTTTCTGCCCCGTCCTCCTCGTCCTCCTCTCCCTCTCATTCATTCTGCTGCAGCCACAGTGGCCTCCTTGCTCTCCCTGACACACCAGGCGTGCTACTGCCACGTGGCCTTTGCACCAGCTGCTCTGTGTGCCTGGAATGCTCTTCTTCCATGTGTCCTCGCAGCTGCCTCTCTTACCTCCTGCCAGCCTTTGCTCAGACGCAGCCTTCTCCCGGGGGCCTTCATCTGGTCCCCGGACTCGAGGCCGTCCCTTTCCTGCCCCCTGCACTCCCAAGCTCCCTGCCCTGCTCTAGTTGTCACAGCACGTCATTTACTTACTTTTTAATTTGTCGTTTATTTTGTCTGCCTTGGCAAAACGGATACACGAGGACAGCGATTTCTGTCTGTTTTGTTCACTGATGTATCCCAAGTGTCTAGAACAGTGCTCGGCACATGTTAGGTGCTTCAGCAGAGGCTGTGGGATGAACAAGAGTCTCTCTATCCCCTCTGACTCCAGGTCCTTCTGTGTCGTTTATGCTCCCAAGGATATTCTGGTCATATACAAATATGGGATTAAAATTACATAACCTTATTAACCAATGTCGCCCTGATAAGTTTAATTTAAAAAAGAAAAAATTAAGCCAGTTTTTATATTTTGCTAGGCTGTAATTCTGTTGTTTATAGCCTTCCATTAAGCTACACACAACTTTAGTGGTACTTTCGAGGACTGAAGTAATGGCGTGTTCAGAGTGTGGCAAGTGGGACAGAGAGGTGACAAAAATCAAAGAGGTGAGTCATGAAATGGAGAAAAGTAATTCAACAGAAAGACAAAATGAGGGTAAGAGGTGACCAGAAGAAACATAGGGTCCCAAAGAACCCTTGGCATCTTTTGAGTAATAGTATATATTCTGGTTGCCAGTTCACTTACTATTCTGTGCGAGCGAGAAGTGAAAGAGCAACCATCCGCCGAGGCTGGACGACCTGGTGATGCCCAGACAGCAGCTGTCTTGATGAGAACTGAAGAATTGCCCCAGTTCTTCGTGCCATTGTGCTGGTTCAAATACAACCGGGGCAATTTTCTCTTTTCTTCTTTTAAAATGTCTTTTAGTAGACACTCTCAGTTCTGTGGCCAAAGGTGTGGGTGGAGGAGGATGGGAGATGGCAGGACTGGTTGAAACTCTTCAGGGTCCTGTCCTGCTGGTGCAGAGACAGGCCCCACTCCCCCCGGCCTTACGATGCAGCGGTTGAAAACATGAGGACTCAGACTGCAAGGCAGGGCTGGCCCTCGCCGTTGATTTTTCAGCCGCTCAAGTGTGTTTCCTTCTGTCTGAAATGCCTGGGATTGCAGGTCTGGAACATGTATTAGTGGAGTAACGTCTGGGGAGAAAAGGACGATAACATGGAAACACTGACTGCTATGGCAACAGTTGGAATAATAACAACTTTCCCCCCAAGGAAAATCATAGAATTTGGCCTTGTGGCCACATTAAGAAGGCGAATAAGTTTTGCCCAAGTTAGATCTCGTGTTTGGCTTGGTATTTTTCCCTCCTCCATTGAAGAGATTTGCTAAGTGCCTTCATCAGGCAAATCGAGGCAATTATACATCTTGCAAAACATCATACGTCTCTCTAGAAACATTTTAAAACAAAAGTAATTCAGATGTATGATTTGAAAAGTCCAAAAGCTCTGCTCATTCTTACTTCTTTGGAGTAACAACTACTATAGGAACTGTCATAGCTTCATACATACATATATACAAATGTATTGCTAATTGGTTTGGTTTTTTGGTTTGCTATTGAGCAGGTGAGACTTGGTTCAATTTTTCCCTCATTACTTACTTCAAAGGAGCTCTAATGATACCCCTTTTCAGTTCTTTGAAGGTGTCTTAGATGATCTCAAAGCTCTTTGATCTCTGGCAGGAATTAAAAAGTCCAACCCAATATACATAAACTTTAGTCTCTCATTTCATTCAGTTTCTTGCACCACCAACCCTGACCTCAGCTCAATGCTGACCTGTTGGGAAGGAACAGTGGTGGTGATAGGATCTGATATTTCAAACTTCTTGCACCCCCATGTCCTTTGTGGCTTTTGGCTCCTCCAGTGTGGGGAACAGGGAATTAAAAGAAAAAGACACATTCATATTTGACTGGCACTATTGTAATCAAATGGCATGTGTCCAAAGGTTGGCTCTTCAGAGACCCCATGACCCTCAGCACACAGGGAAATCAATCTTCCTTAATGAATTTATTGCTCCCCAAACCTGGGCCTTACCCCCGGGGTACACTCTGAGCCCTGCTTGCCTCCCAGCCCCACTTATCCTTTGTTTGGCCCAGTACTGTCCTCAGATTTGGGCCAGAAGTGTAGCAGCCCTGGACCTCACCCTATAGAGGACCCCACTTTCACCCTGTTTTATCCAAAACTCTGCACCTGGGTGAGAAATCACCAACTATGTGAGGACACTCTCACCTGGCACTCAAGCAGCATCTTGGGTAATGGGATCCCAGAATTCCTTGCCTGAATGGCCTCAAATGCACTTTCAAAGCCTCTGCAGGACCTTGTTCTCCAGGTTCACCTGAGCTTCAGTGCAGGTGCACACATTGCAAGACTCAAGGAGCAGCCAAGGGGTGCTGCTTCCTGGGAATGTGGATGGAACTCGTGTGTGTGTGCTGGGGGAGGAACCTCGGTTGGGAAGTGAAGGGAGGCTTGGCGGGGCCAGTTCTCACTGTGCTTTGCATTTGGGAGTAAACACAAAGATGGTGATAATCCTCTCTTTGAATCCAGCTTCCCAGGTCATGACAGAAGCATATTTGTCAAGGTAAGATGACAGAACATGTTTTATTTAGCTTGATTTATACTTTAAAATATTTAGACATAGGGTATGTGAGCCTCCATTTGTACTCTTGGCTTGGGCCGTGGAATATTAGGGGTGGCCATGACTTACCCATAGGAAAACTCACGTGTCTGTGATAAGTCCAACCTTGGAAGTACAAGTGGGTTCTGCTGCTGCCTCTTCTCCTCTCTCCATCACAGGTAGCTTCAGCCAGCCTCCCAGCTATACTCTTTTCCAGGCTAGAGCCAGGGTTTCTAGCTCCCTGTCCATACTTCCTATGCTTTGAAAACTACCTTCTAGATTCTCCCAGCACACTCTCGTGCCGTAGTCAGCTAGCAACACCTGGTGGTGGGCTTGTGACTTATTCTCACAATGCATTAGGTCAAAGGGTGAGACGTGGCCACTTCTGCTAGTGGATGAATCCAGATTCCATAAGTGTTTCTCTGGTGGTGGTGGGGCATCGCCCTCAGGTTGAAGAAGAGGAGAGGAGAAACATGACTGTGCTCTTTGTACCTGTGAATTCCACCCCAAAGATCTTCTCTAATGGATGGCAACCTTTTCATATATGACCTGGAGGTGAACGAGGAGCAGTGATAGTGAAGGGCCTATTTGGGTACCTCGTAGTAAGACCTGTGTGGATGTGTCTGGAACTTCTATTTAGAATGTGTGTATGCCCACCCCCTGGTTGTTTTCAGCTTTGGGCTTTAGCAGAATTCAAAGGCAATAGGAAAAGTCCCATCTAGTAATCTGTTACACATACATTATCTAATCATGTGTAGTCCTAAACTTGGCTTTTGCATCTGCATGACAGTTTATACATTTCTTCAACAGCTGCACAACATTCTGTGTGGTACATATGGCTGTAGCATAGTTTATTTAACCATTTTCATATTGACAGTTGTTTACATAGGGTTTTTATACATTACAATGCTGCAATGAAGAATCCTTTAACATCTATTCTTGTGCCCTTATGTAAATATGGAAGTGTGGTTGCTGACCAAAGGGTTCATGCATTTTGTAGGAAGCACATTTTGTGTTTTAATAAGCGGGACCAAATTACCCTTCAAAAAACTGTAGCAATTTATGCTCCTACTAAAAGTACAATATAGGGGTGTGTCCTTTTCCCCACACCCTTGTCTACACTGAATATTGTCAAATTATATCTCATTGCTACTTTAATCTGCATTTCTGAGATCACTAGTGAGGCTG
>PVKM010010430.1:0-34922 GCA_004027735.1 Carollia perspicillata
CCCCCCCCCGAGGGGTCTTACCCATCATTGACTAACCGACCAAGCATTGGGGGCCAGAGATGGATGAAGCAGAAGCAGTGCTCCTGTCAGGGAGATAAGCTTTGTCTCCTTAGTGGCTCACAGTGTGAAGGTTGCTCACTCAGCCTTAGCCATGGGGTGGTTACAATTCCTGAAACCAGGCAGAATGGTTCCCAACATATCTCACACCTGTCAGAATGGCTATCCTCAATAAATCTACAAACAACAAGTGCTGGTGAGGATTTGGAGGAAGGGGAACACTTTTGCACTGTTGGTGGGAATTCAGACTCATATAGCCACTTAGGAAGCAGTATAGAGATAACTCAAAAAATTAAAAAATAGAACTGCCTATGACTCAGCAATTCCACTTATGGGAATTTATCTGAAGAAACCCAAAAAAGTAATTCAAAATAATATAAGCACGTCTATGTTATTGCATTATTTACAATCACCAAGATATGGAAGCAGCCCAGGTGTTTATCAGTAGATGAGTGGATAAAACAACTATGGGACAATTTACACAATGGAATACTACTCAGCCATAAAAAGAAGAAAATTTTACCCTTTGCAATGGCATGGATGGATCTGGAGAACATTCCACTAAGTGAAATAAGCCAGTCAGAGAAAGACAAATACCATACGATTTCACTCACATGTGGAATCTAGTGAACAAACTGAACTAACAAGCAAGAGAGACAGACGCATAGATAGAGAGCAGGCTGACAGCCATTGGTGGGGGTGGGCTAGGTTAGAGGGTGGAGGGATTGAGCAAAAAGGTAAAAGGACCAATGGACATGAACAACAGTGTAATAATTGCAGGGGGAAGAGAGGTAAAAGGGGAATAAATGGTAATAGAAAAAAATATAATAGCCCTGGCTAGTATGGCTCAGTGATTGAGTGCTGGTCTGTGAATCAAGGGGTCGCTGGTTTGATTCCCAATCTAGGGCTCATGACTGGGTTGCAGGCCAGGTCCTCAGTAGGGGCTGTGTGAGAGGCAGCCACACATTGATGTTCCTCTCCTTCTCCCTTCCGCTCTCTAAAATAAATACATTTTTCAAGTAAACAATACAAGAAAAAATACAATAAAAATAAATTTAAAAATATAAAAATATCCTTCTCTCCCCTCCTCTTTGGCTACTGTCAGTTTGTTCTTTATTTTAATGTCTCTGGTTATATTTTGCTTGCTTGTTTGTTTTGTTGGTTAGGTTCCACTTATAGGTGAGATAATAGGGGATAATAGGAGAAGGGCCATCAAGGAGCACAAATGAAGGACATATGAACAAAGCCAAAGGGGGTAGATTTGAGGGTGGGAGGTAGGGATGGGTGGGATGGGGGCCCATGGTGGGGTAAAAATGGAGACAACCATACTTGAACAACAATAAAAAAACAAAATTAAAAATTAAAAAAATTAATAATAAATTTCCAAACTCAAAAAAACCCACAACCCCACAGAAAATTGATATTATTAGTCTCTGCAGCAAGGGGGCAGATAAATGACCAAGGCTTTCCCAGTCTGATGATTCTTCCCAGACATTTGATCACCAGCTAATGATGCCAAGAAGCAGGGACCATGATGAGACAGCCAACTTTCTGGGTCAGGAAGGAGGGTGGCTGCGGGCAGCCTATAGTACCAGGTCTGGGGGTACCAGCTGTTGTGCTCACTGGGCAGCAGTGTCCTCACCACCCTGGTGGTGGTGTTGCTATGGGCATTGACTCAGGCTGTGAGGTCTCTGAGCCAGGCTCTCCAACACTTTCAGTAATTTAGTGAGTATCCACGGGTCTTCCAGCACAGTTCTTTTCCTGCTTAAATCAGACAAAATTGGTCTCTGTTACATGCTAATAAGAGTCTTGACTAACACACTTTCTATGACCCTCATCCAAATTATGTTCCTCATTCCTACACTTCTCTTGCATGCCGTTTGTAATTAAATTGGTGTGATTGTTTCTATCTGTATCCCCCTGACAAGGCTCCACAGGACAGGACAGGTCTGGTTTGCCACTGAACTTCCCACATGAGTTCAATCCAGTAAACCTGTAATTTTAGGGAAAGTCTGAACACAGGTGAGACATAAAATGTAGAAACTTGCTGTTGGGGAAGTGAAACTGTGGAAGAATCTGTAAGTTCAGATTCCTTAAGATGAGCAAGAAGTAAAGCCTATTTCTTTGGCAGCCACAACATAGGTTTACTGGAGCAACCCCAAGTTCATATGTCTTTTGCCCATTGTTCTCCCAAACATGCTCAGGTCACATGTCCTGGTTTTGATGCCCTAAATTATAATTACATAAGAGAAGGAAAACCACGGATGCCAATTTTAGGTTACACCCCGACTCCTAGAGAGTACCTCAGTCTGTTCACAGTTTCACCAAATTAAAAGTTACCTGCCTGAGTAGACAATACCTTTTCCATGAGCCACTAGGGACCACGATAGCGTCAAGCGAAGACAGACTGTGTTCTGACAGCACCCCTTCACTTCTTCACTGCCCTCAGGAAATGTACAATGGTTTTCTGCCTGTGGAAAGAAGGCTTTTGTTGGCAGTCAGTGACTCTTGGCAGTAAATAATGACAGCTACAAGTGACTGTGTGTCTGGGTCTGCGCCAGGTGTTTTTTGTATAAGCTCCACTCTGGCCGCAGGCCTTCTGACTCAGGCCTTTGTTCTTTCTCTGTCATTCTTCTGTCTGGGCTTTTGACAGTGCTTGGCTCATAGAAGGTGTTCAATAAATATTTGTAGTATGAATGATTCCATTGATTCTTGTCAACACCCTTCAGATGATAAAGTTTGCCTCTTTTACTGCTTGAAAATGGGCTCAGAGAGGCTGAACGACCTGCTTCAAGTCACACAGCATGCAAATAGCAGACAGAACTAGGATCTGAGGCTCTGGAACTAAGCTCTGGAACTAGGATGGAACTAGGATGGAACTAGGAACTAGGATGCATGGCTCTAGAGCCCAGGCTCTTAACTTTTTTTATACTCTTCTATTGCCTGTTCAGTGTAATATGTGTGGCAGATACATGTCCCAAAGAAGGCACAGCCAGTAAAATTTGGGATTCAGGTCAGAAAGCTGAAGTCAACAAAAACCAACATAAAATAAATGAGATACACCATATGGAATGATGGCTTGTTGCTGGGAACCCTAGTAATTTGTCCAAGTTTCCATAAAGAAGGAGAGAGTGCATTCTAAATTTAAATGCAGAAAACAGTTCACTCAAGGTGGCTGTGGTAGTTAATTTTATGTGTTAACTTGCCTAGGCCATGGCCCTGAGTTTTTGGCCAAACATCAGTCTAGATGTTGCAATGGAGGTTTTGGGGTTGCTTTTTTTTAAAAGATGCGATTAACATATAAGTCAGCAGACTTTGAGTAAAGCAGATTATTCTTCATAGGATGCGTGAGCCTCATCCAATCAGTTGAAGATCTTGAGAAAAAGACTGAGGTTTTCTGAGGAAAAAGTAAGCCATCCTCCAAACTACCTTCAGGATTGAGCTACAACATCAGCTCCTCCCTGGGCCTCCAGCCTGACAGACTGCCCCGTAAATTTCAGACTAGTCCACCCCCACAATTGTGTGAGCCAATTCCGTAAATTAGATCTTTCTCTCTGTGCATACATTCTATTGGTCTGTTTCTCTGTAGAACTCTGACTTACGCCAAGGTGTTGGCTCAAGAAAATATGCCTGGAATGCACAGACCGAAAGAGAACTATGTTGCAGCCCGAGTGTGTGGTCATAGAATGAGATCCTGCTGTGCTGTACCAATTGAAGGGTGAGGTCTTCTGGGTGCACACCATGAAAGGAGTCAAAGAATGTGTCCATGTATCTCTGCCTGGGGGAAAGGATATAGTACCATCTCTGCAGGACAATATTACATTCATCCTGACGACTAAACTACTGGGCTGCCTATCTGGAGTTCATAGAAACATCACTGAAAATCTTCCCACACTCTGCTCTGATTCTTGGTTCATTTGGTGACTTTTGGGCTTCAACTTAATTCCCTGAGAGTGCTTCTTTGTGGCAAATACTAACCCTTGAAAACTGTTGCTTGCGGATTTAGCTGGCAAATTGGTTATCACATTAATTTCTCAGCCTCTTTTGAGTTTGGTTAGCAGAGTGTCCTCTTATGTCAGGTTCCAGAGCAGATCTTTGGAGGAGGATTTTTGTATAAGCAATGACCAAGGAAGTACTCTCAGGGAAAGCAGTACAGGGGTGGGGCCAGCAGAACTGGAAGGGGAGGAAGCCAGGAAGGGTGTTCTCAGGAAGGGTGTAGGTCTGGCAAAGTCCACCTGGCACAGCCTCACCCCGATCCTGCAGGGGACCTGGAGTGTAGGTTACACCTCAGAGCAGTGGTGTCAAGCCCATTATCACCAGGGGGCTGTATCGGCCTCTTGGTTGCCTTCAAAGGACCGAATGTAATTTTAGGACTGTATAAATGTAACTACTCCTTAGCTAGGGGCAAGGAGCTCAGTGCTGCCACCAGGTAGAAACAAGGTGCCAGGCCAGATAAAACAAGGTGGAGGGCCAGATTTGGCCCATGGGCCTTGTGTTTGCCACCTGTGCCTGAGTCTCCCAACCTACTTGTAGCAAGGGGCCTTAGTCTTCATGCTTGTTCAGCCTTTAGTTAGTGGCTAAGAGGGCCCCTGGGAAATCTTGGGCACTTCAAGCTCTCTACATGCTGCAGGTGGAAAAGCCAGGAAAAGCTGCAGGTGCTGGTTGTTGAAGCAAAGGCACAGTAAAGTGGGATGGGGCCTGCTGCACAAAATGGATCCAGTGGGAGCAGGCAGAGCATTATTATTGCTTTGTACAAAGTCATTCCCCAGAGTTGACTTGAAGCTTCCACTTGTGACCTTGCAATGACTCCTATGAGTTTTCACCTACAGACCTGAGGTGACAGGATCTACTGGAGTAGACCTAATGCCATCTTTGCCATGTTGTCCTGAGAAACTCTCTGATCTGGACGGTACTGACAGAAACATGCGGACATGGCAGCTGGCCTTTTTGTCATGTGGACATTCATCTACTTGACACATTACTTATGGAGCAATGACCAGGTACCTGAGCACCTGGTGACAGTAGGGGAGGAAACTGACACATTCCCACCCTTTTTAGGACTAACAGTCTAGAACTGCATGATCATTAACCACATGTGCTCATTTCAACCTCAACCAATGGGAAATAAATAAAATGTGAAAACCAGTGCCTCAGTCACACCAGTCACCTTACAAGTGCTCAATAGCCACATGAAGCTTGTGGCTACTGAATTGGATGGTGCAGACATAGACCAGCACTGGCCTAGACAACACTGAAGAAGGAAAACCTCCAGAGCCTTCTGAACGCAGATTTTTTGTTCAATCACATCTCATTGACCACCTGGGGTAGCCATAGTTATCAGGGGTGCTTCTTACTTTCAAATGTCCTTTGAAGTCTCACAGAAGATATTCACACCCATGACTACATCTAGCCTGGTGATGTCCTTGGAGGTGGTTGGGAAGGGCCTTACCATTCCCAGCTAACAGAGGATGGAGCTGAGGTCTAGGGCACTTACACCTACAGTGAGTAGGTAGCAGTGGTAGATGCAGGCCTTACCCACAGCTACTCTGATTCTGGACAGAGCACATCCTGATGGTAGTAGCATATCGTGGACTCTGTGCAAGAGGATTCCCTGAGGCACATCAGCCTTGTGGGCTGTCAACATCACTTAAGGTAGTCTCATAAGGAGTTATGTCTAGGCGACAGCTGACACCTAAAAATAGTATATTGTGTCCAACACAGTGTAGTATACCATTTTTTAATCTGTCCTTTAATCTTCCTTTTATTATTAGGTCCCAAAGCCAACATGTTAATGGAAAATAATAATAATAACAACAAATGTGTAGGATATTTACTAAGCCCCAGACAGTATTCCAAGTATTTTATAAATATAAATTTAGTCCACCTTTACAACACACCTGTGATGCAGGTACTATAATTACCTATAATTTGCAGAAGAAGAAAATGAGGCCCAAAGAGGGTAAGTGACTTACTTAACATCCTCAGTGTTGGCTAGCAACAGGCTCATGTCTGAGCTCAGGCCACCTGCTCCAGCACACCCACCATTGCACATGCTGCCTCTCAGCTGCAAAAGCACACAATTCATATTGTTAAATACAAACACAACGTGTATTTTGAGTTCTAACATGAAATTTTCTCCAGAGGTGAAAGGTCATAATTAGTCATTAGACCAATGTATTCAGCCTTTTGAAAAATGTTCTTTTGTATAATAGGTTTATACTATTTGGTATATTCTCTTTTTATTTGTTAGTATATGTGTCCATAAATAGTCCATAGTGTCTAAATTAATGAAAATCAGTTTTATATTTCTGAAGCTTGTATCATCAACATTGTCCTTGTTCAGAGCATCAGTCAGGGGTCATGGCAGAGCCTCTCTAGTAGCTTAAACAGAAAGGGATTTCAGACCTGGTTTTAGCTATTTAAACAGTCATTAGGACTCTGTGTGGAAGTCCCAATAACTCTCAGTCCAAGACTCATATTTATAGCTCTTGCTGTGAGTGGGAACTTTGCCACTGAGGCCACAGATGGCAAAGGAACAGAATGCTGGCCCCTGCAGCAACCAGAAAAGCTGATGGGAGCTGCCCCAACAGGTTCCTGGTAACAGCTTCTGCCAAGATCCACATCCCAAACAGATGCTTTACACTTGCCTCTCTTTCTACTTCTCCCAGCTTGCAATTCAGGTCTGGCCTGAGCACATCAGATTGGCAGATCTCAGTGACAATACAATTTCAGAAATGCAACTTTTGCCTCTCTAGTGTTTTCTGGATGGGTTGGCCTACCATCAGGGAGCTGGAATAGATACTGAGAGAGCCAGTCCACGGCACCCACTGAGTCCATCCCTTGGTCTAGTCAGCATCCACATGTGCCGTCATCCCCTGTGTGGTTGAACTTCTTGCCAACAACAATAGTAACACACTTCTCTGACATAATACTATGTTACATGTTTTTCATGTAAAACATACTCAGCCTTTTATCAAAAGAGTAGACCCCAAATCCTCTCCTAATGGCTTTCAGTCTCTGGTGATGTTCTTTCTCAATCTCATTTTGATTTTCTGAAACCCAAACATCAAACGATACAGTCAATAACCAACAATATACTCTATGTAAATAGCAGAGGAAAGAGTGAGGGAGGAAAAGAAAGCTGGTTAGTATGTGTAAATACCTGTCAGAGAAACAAATAAAATGCATGAGTAGTCATTACGATGTTAGTCTTTATAATGGACCATAAGTTGATATGTATAACTTCTTTTTCTCTCCTACCAATCCCATGTTTCTTTTGCCCTCAATCAGAGCCTCTGTTTGCTGGGTTGCTTCATCTAGAGGTGATGGAAAACTTTCTGCATGAGGGCTGTGAGGTCTGCTGGATCTAATATATGATTCAGTTGTAAATGGCCTTAAAGAGCAATAGTGAGATATTCTGTCCCACTTCCCATACCTGGCTCTATTGGTCTGCATGTCAAGGCACCTCCCACTTCCTTGGGGCAGTGATGCAGACTCACAGGGTGCTGTTTCTCACCTGGTGCTATGAGTCTCCCACTGTCCATTCTACATTTTTTTTTTACAACTCACTGCTTCTGGGTTATGAGAAACACAGTAAGGCCAGTGAACCCCATGGACAAAGCTATCAACTCTCTACTTTTAGTGTGAAATGAAATTCCTTGGTCATAGGCAATGTTGAATGGAATACCAGATGAAACAATTTAATAAGCCCATGGATGATGTCTTTGGACACAGTAGAGAGAAGCTGGAAAAGTAAGTCCATGTCTTAAAAAGATCTACTTTTGTGAGGAAAAAACACTGTTTCCTCCATGATGAGAGGAATCCAGTGCTATCAACCTGTTGCCAGGTAACTGGCTGTTCCTCCCAGGAGTGGGTGACTGAATAAAGAGGCTGAATGGAATCCACAAAATGCATGCCAAGCTGCCTATCTCTACTGAAGGGTCTTTTGGTGACTACACATGAGGCACAAAAGTCTCCATGCTCTGGGACCCTTTTGAGAGGTCCATCCACAGGTGCTTTTTCTGAACATCCTTATCAGTAAGTCTCATGTTTTGAGTTTTCCATGTCCTTGACTATCAGCTAAGCATTCAGAGACTGCTTACAAATCAGTATAGATCCATACATCTAGCCACTTTTCCAGACAATCAGATTTATCATGCAAAATTCTGTCCTTGAGGCAATTTATCTTCTCCACTGGTCTTCAGGGCCATCTCTAAGTAGGGATTTAATGCTATAGCAGTCCCTCTCTGACTGGAATTCACATATCATGCAGAAGTATCTTCAGAATAAGGTTGATTTATTTTATTTCTCAGTCATTGGTCCTACAGAGTGTCACACTGAGGCCACATGTGTAGATTGAAAGAGAAGTAGTGATACTGCAGAACTAGATGCCACAGAGTGGAAGCCACTCATGAATGCAAGTTATTTGTACTTTCAGGGTTTGCTCAGATCTGATGTGGATATTTAACTGTTGCTGATGATGAGTACCTTTGGATATTAATGACTAGTGGATCAGAAGGCCAAATAACAAGTTCATGATGTGCACCTCAAGTTTCATGTGCATTCAGACTCCAAAAAGTGCTAGCATCAAGCCAAAAGCTGTTCCTTATAAGGATAGACATGTATTTATTCCAAACCTTGGGGATCCTGTCACTTTCTTACATCATCTTGCTACAGGCTCCATATAGGACTATATCACATCATAGACATTTTGGTATACTAGGTCATAATTCTCAAGTGACAGTGCTGCTTGTACTTCAGACCGAACCCCTAGAAAAGAAGTCTCTTGCTTTGAGCCCCATTCAAAACTGGCTACCTTGTGGTTACCCAGTAAATGACTTGGGTCAGTACAACCAAATCTGGAATGTTATCTGCATAATACAAAGATATCCACCAAACTTTGCACCTTTTTATTAATGGTGGGGATGCAAAGCACAGAACTTCACTCAATTCCAGAGGATGTATCCTGCCATGTCCCAGTCCAATGTATCACGCACCAGAAACTTGACTAAACCACCATCCTGTAACATTTTTATGGAGCTTATCTCCCACTTTCCAGTACACATATGTCATGTCAAGGTATCAAGGTACCTGTTCTTTCCTGCTTCCTAGTCCTATCAGCATGGTAGATCGAGGAGTAGGTAAGTGGTAAAATGTTCTGTAGACTAAACATGGCGCAGATACATAGAACTGATGTAGTCTTATGAAAGTGTCTTGCCATCCCTACCAGGTAAAATAAAAATATTCTTGGTATTGTCTGCTTATGATAAGAGAAGTGTTTTCAGGATCAGTAGCTGTATGGCAGGTTCTAGTAGTTATACTGATTAGCCCCAGTGAATATTTTATATCTTGAATAACATCTGCAATTAAAGTCCTCTTTTGACGGATTTTCCAATGGCCCACTGTTGTTCTCCAAGATGTGAATCTGTGTTCCACACAGGCTAAGGGTCAGTCAGAGGAGGAATGATAGAAATCCTCACTTCTGAATCTTTCAAGTGGTAATCTTTGAAATTCCCCCTTGGATGATTTATTGCCTTTGACTGATTATCTTAGTTGGGAGGATTATACTACAGGTTTCCGGTGGGGTCTTCCTACTATAATAATCCTCACCCCACTGGTCAGGGAGACAATGTGGGGATTCCCAAATATACGTATTCCAAATACACAGTTCAGAAACTAGGACAATGACCACAGATGACTTCAAGGATGCATTAAGTTCCCAGTGGGATGCACTTTATCCAAAACATTTTTATCATGTAAACTTCATAAGGTCCCCCTCTATCTGGTAAACCATAGTGGCATGCCTAGTCCCCAGGGAGTCACATTAGCTTAGAGCCAGATACAATGATGAAATAGTTAACTTTATAATGTCCAGAGGCCCCTTTTTAAGATGGCCAAAGGGAAGATTAATATTGTGCACTGTGGTGTTGTTGCAGCACCTTCCTTCAATGCTACTGTATCTACTCATTTTGTGTCTCTGAACTGACCCTGGGGTGGGGAGATAAGAGCCATGACTCCATAATAGCAGCCCCAGCCCTCAGTATTAGTCTAACAGCTTCCAGTCAGTGGGCCAGGAAGTTTTGTTGGCCTGTTTGCTTACTCGTTTTGGTTCCTTTTTTTTTTTTTTTTTTTTGGTTATATGAATCAAGTAAGACCTTGGTGAGTTGCTTAGAACTATTTTAGTTCTAGGGACCTTGCGATCACATTTCCTTTGTAATTTGGGGGTAAAATTTGTCAACATAGACATGCTTATTTGAGATTTTGGATTCTTGAATAGGTGTAGATGATTCTGTTTGCTTGCTTGAATGACTAAAATGTAGGTAGCTTGCACAAATGAAGTGAAATGTCAGAAATTTAAATTGCTTAAAGAAAACTTACAAACACAGGGAGATAAAAACAATTGGAGTTGATTTATTAACCTGCTCACTCACCTTCTAACTATGTGCCCAAAACAACACAGAGAAATACTTCAGTGACAGGGACACCAGTGTCTTCAAAGGCATCACAGTGGTTGTCCACTGTGGGCAGAGCAAAATGTGGTGGAGTGCTGCTTCTGAAATGGGCTCATTGATTTCAGCAAGGAGAATGGAACCCACAAGGCAGAGGCCAAGCAGCAGAGCTCCAATGCCAGAGGCAAGGTGCTGTGACTCCTGGAAAGTTCAGCTATGCCTGGATAGTACTCTGAGTGACTTAACCTGCTCTCATGTTTGGCAGGAGTGCAGTTAATCACGGGTCCTTCTGTGTTCCATAAACTACCAGAGAAAATATCACCTATAATTTATTTCCGTAGAAATAACTTTAATTGCTGGTTTGTCTTTTCCATTGATAAACATTGCACAACACAGGACTGAAGGTTCCTTAGAGCAGAAATTTCCAAACATTTCTATGTAGTTGAATCACTTGAAATCTTGTCAAAATGCAGATTGTGCCTCAGCAGATTCAGGGTGAGGTGTGAAATGCCGCATTTCTCACAAGCTCCCTGGTGATGTTGATGCTTCTGGTCCACAGTCCCCGTGTTGGAGGAGGAATGAGAGGTCGGTCTTGTTCCCCTTCCTGCCCCAGCTCCGCCACCCTGCTTTAACCAGAGCAGCTCTCCTTTCTCACAGGATTCTTAAATTAGGATGCTATTTGAAACGAAACAGTTCTAATTTGAAACACACTGAATTAAAAAAAAACCCGGTCTAAATATCTATAACAAAATTTTTATTAAAAAGAGACAGCCAAGTAATTCCCAGTTCCCATTTGTTAAGGTAAGGGTAAGGAGTTTACTTTTGGAATTTCTTACAGACGCAATTTTCATTTATTCAAGATATAATATTCATAGCGCTATTCTGTACAAAGCACAGTAAAGGCTGGATTTGTCTAGTATCAGCTTTTGCAAAGTGAAATTATCCACTTGGCCCTGCATGTTCCCTACGTGGGAACACATTTCTGTAGATAAAGTTATGAGGATATGACAAAAGGCAGGAGAAAATGGCTCTCAAGTAGACCCATCACCTATGCATTGGATTTGCACCTAAATTTTGATAAATGCCAATGACTTTCAGTTCCAGAGAGGTAGATATTTATTGCTGGCTCACCTTTTTTGTCAAAGTTCCCAACACGTTAATGTTATGTCTTTCCACCAACTGAAATTCTTTCCAAGTCACACTCAGTGCTCCATTAAAATGTCGCTTTCTCTGTGATGTAATTCTTGACAACTCCACTCTTGTCAGAAATAAATGATCTCTACTCTTCTATATTGTATAGTTTTCCAGGGGTTACCAATAGATTTCAGACTATATATATGTAATTATATATATTTATATACATATATTTACACATTAAATATATATTACTATATATAATATACACAACAATATATGTTATATATAATTTAAAACACACATATTCATATATAAATACATGATAATGCATATTATATACATATGTGTGTGTTTAGTGTATATGCACATATGTTAAATATATGTATATATTTATATATGAATTACATATGCATATGTAATTTTTATAAGGATATTGGAGTGTAGTCTTTAAAGTTACCCAAGCAACTTTGGTGAACACCTGCTCACTCTACCTGGTAAAATATACATAACTACATTATGTATACATTTTTATTCATTCTCTGTGTGTCTTTTCGTATAATCCTTAACACTGGCAGTCTTATATGGTATACTATTTTTTCTTACAGGACATAATCTAATAGCAGAAAGGGATTACATCTATTCATTCTTCATGTTAGGACTAATATATTGTATTGGGTCTATAAGCTGCTTAGCAGTTCTGTGAAACCATCAACATTTTAAGTGAAATTTTATGTACATGTATGTGAAAATAATTTTCTGAGGAAAGCGTCCATAGCTTTAATTTCCCTAAAGAGTCTGAGAACCTGTAAAAATTAATAACTATTTGCCTAAAGAATCTCATAGTAAGTATGTTTATAAAGCACAAATCTGCTTATTAATATACATATGTTTGTAGTATTCATCATAAATGAATTTATATAGGTTTTAAAATTTGGGACTTTTCTATTAGTTGTACTTGAAATGGGGTATAAATATATAGCAGCTCAATTATTCTACATGGTAGGAAGTTGCAGCTCCTTTCACTGGTTGCCTGCCCATAGGCCTTTTCTTTCTTTGTTGTTTTTTTTTTAAGATTTTATTTTTGGAGAGGAAAAGAGGGAGAAACAGAGGGAAAGAAACACTGATGTGTGGTTGTCTCTTGAGCACCCCCTACTGAGGACCTGGCCCTCAACCCAGGCATGCGTCCTAACTGTGAATCTAACTGGCGACCCTTTGTGTCGCAGGCTGGCACTCAATCCACTTAGCCACACCAGACAGTGTGGGCCTTTTCAATACTTAACACTTCCACTGGGAGATAAACTGAGGTGAAGATAAGAGAGAGGACACAAACCAGCCAAGGTAGCTATGTAGTTAGCAGCTCCAATAAGAACTTACTTGAAGGGAGTGCTGAAATTATTGATCCACATGAGGTTTGGGGATTATTAGTGGATATCAATCATCCATGACCTTATGGTCTTCCATGGCTACCAGTGATGTTGTATATATGCTTAAATGATTCCTTTTAATTAAATGTAAAGAATCAAATTTATAAAGACTGGTGAGCTTTGTGAGCTGGAGCTAAGACTCTATTATGTGGGCTGGGGTTCTGCCTGGGGAAGAATTTGGCAAGAAGTAGAAGAATTTCATTTTTCTCTGCTCTGATCCATTAATATTATGAAAGGACCATATGATATCTTTGGGAGAGTGCCGCTAAAAAGAACAAGGGTTCTCAAAAAGCAGGACACTGAAAGAGTAGACAGGACACAAGTATGTGAGGTTTGAAAAACTCCCCTGGAACATCTAGTCAAGATTGCGGATGAGGTAAATACTGTGCTCACTTCCTCCCATGACCGCATCAGAATTACACCTAAACTACAGAACAGTCAGCACTGAGAACTGCCAAAGACTAGCTGAAGAGAAGTCCTATAACTAAGGATATACAGAAGAAACCACGTTAATACTGGTAGGGGAAGCAAAGGCTCAGAATGGGTGGGGCCCTACCCACAGTGTAGTGAAAAATCAGAAGGAATATCTTGACTGCAGAGGTGTGCACTAATAAGTGAGGGGTCCCAGCCCCACACTTGGCTCCCCACCCCTGAGCACCAGTGCTGGGAAGAGAAGTTTTCATAACTCCTGGTAGTCAAAACCAGTGGAGATTATGGCTGAGTGAGACAGAGGGCTTCTGTAGTCCCAGGTGTTCCTCTTACAAGGCCTGTGTGTACATTGCTTTACTTGGATTCACTCACTCTAAGCCCTAGTGGGGCAGCAGCTGAAAAGAGCCAGGGACATACAGGGAAGAACTGACGTCTGGCTTCAGTGTGAGGGCTGCAGGGGCAGCTTTCTTCTCCATTCTGTTCCTTTGTTAAGCCCTCTTCCCACACAGCCTGCAGGCACAGGTGGGTGCAAAGTCTGAGTTCATCAACCTGGTTAACACTGTTCACCTTGCTCATGTGATTTCCTGAGATCATGCCTTGCCAAATTTGTGGGCCCAACCAAACCACTTCCAGTGGGTTTTCCATACAAATGGCCTGTCAAAACATGTGCTTACTAAAATCTATCAAAGTTCCACAAACCATGAACAAGTAGCATCTAGCCTCAACATCTTCCATACATCTTGCTCAGAGGCCTCCAGACCAGTACTAGTGGCTGCCTGCCTTGGATTAAAGCTTGGCCTCTTCTAGGTACCTCCAAACCCAGCACAAGTGTCAAGCATCTGCATATCATTTTGTAGCTCATACCAGGTAGCCCCAGGCCAGGCACAGGAAACAACTGACCTTGTCCTATACCACAGCCCCTCACAAGAGGCCCAAGAAACATAACACCCAGGGACCAACTTTAGATCACATCAGAGCACCACCCTACCAGCTCCACAAACAACACATCCAAAGGGTAGATTCAGCAATCACCAGAGCCCTGTTACAGTGAATTATCCTCTATGGGGCAAACCCCTGTACAACAGCTCCCTTGCTGTAGCCATGGCCATTCCTAAGAGTCAATCAGTCTGAGGTCAATCCCTCCCATTGAGGTGTCAACAGCAATCAAGCCTCAACTACAACAGGAGGGCACAAACACTCCACACAGGGACAGACCTGGAGCACCCAGCTCAGGTGCCCAGGAAAACTGAACCACTGGGATCTACAGAATATACTACACAAGGCCACACTACCAAGATTGAGAGACATAGCACATATACCTAATACACAGAAACAAACACAGGGAGTCGGCCAAAATGAGAGACAGAGAAACATGTTCCAAATGAAAGAACAGGAGAAATCCCCAGAAAAAGAACTAAATGAAATAGAGGCAAGCAATCTACCAGATACAGAATTCAAAACACTGGTTATAAGGATGCTCAAGAAACTTAGGGGAAGAATGGATAAACTCGATGAGAACTTCAAAAAGAAATAGTAAGCATAAGAAAGAACAAAGAAACCATAAAAAATCAGAAATGAACAGCACAATAACTGAAATGAAGAGGGAATCAACAATAGAACAGGTGAAGTGAAAGATCAAATCAGCTATTTGAAAGGCAAGGTAGCAGAAAACATCCAGTCAGAGCAACAAAAAGAGAAGAGAATTTTAAAAATGAGATAGTTTAAGGGACCTCTGGGACAACATCAATTGTACTCACATTCAAATCATAGGGGTACCAGAAGGAGAGGAGAGAGAGCAAGGAATTGAAAACCTATTTGAAGAAATGATGATGGAAAACTTCCCTAACTTGGTGTAGCAAAAGGAACATAGAAGCCCTGGAAGCACAGGTAGTCCCAAACAAGATGAACCCAAAAAGACCCACACCAACATGTATCATAATTAAAATGCCCAAGGTGAAAGAAAAACAGAATCTTGACTTCCGGCCAAGATGGAGGTACAGGTAGATACACTGTGCTCCTTGCACAACCAAAAGAAGAACAACAACTTTAAAAACAAAACCAGCCAGAACGGCCAGAAAATTGAACTATATGGAAGTTTGACAAACAAGGAGTTAAAGAAACATTCATCCAGACCAGTAGGAGGGGCAGAGATGGGTAGCAGGGGCAGAGAGGACTCCCAGCAAGGTGGCGGCTGGAGGACCAGGGCAGGCAGTGACTGGCAGAGCAGGTGGTCCCACATTTGGGTGCAGATAAACTGGAAGGAACAATTGGGAAGTGAGACACCCTGAGCAAAACAGGGTTCCAGAGCTGGTAAATAAAACCTCAAAACCTCTGACTGAAAAAACCTGTGGGTGTTGTGACAGCAGGAGTAACTCCCAACCTCACAGGAGAGTTCTTTGGAAAGATCCACAGGGCTCTAGAATGTACACAAAACCACCCACCTTGGATTCAGCACCAGAAGGGCCCAGTTTGCTTGTGGGTAGTGGAGGAAATGACTGACAGCCAGCTGAGAGCTGAACAAGCAGCACTGTTGCCTCTCAGACCTCTCCCATGTACAGTGCCACAACACAGCAAGGGTGGCACTTTGCAAGGGTTGCCCCACCCTTGCAAATACCTAAGGCTCCGTCCCTTACTATGTAACAGGTACAGGGAAACAAAAATGAAAGTGGCCCAAATGAAAGAACAGATCAAAGCTCCAGAAAAAATACAACTAAGGCAAAGGAAATTGACTTCTAGGAAGCTCAGAGAGTCCCAAAGAAGTTGGACCCAAGGAGGAACACATCAAGGCACATTATAATTACATTACCCAAGATTAAAGATAAGGAGAGAATCTTAAAAGCAGCAAGAGAAAAGGAGACAGTTCCCTGCAAAGGAGTTCCCATAAGACTATCAGCTGATTTCTCAAAAGAAACCTTACAGGCAAGAAGGGACTGGAAAGAAGTATTCCAAGTCATGAAAGGCAAGGACCTACACGCAAGAATACCCTGTCCAGCAAAGCTTTCATTTAGAATGGAAGGGCAGACAAAGTGCTTCCCAGATAAGGCCAAGTTAAAGGAGTTCATTATCACCAAGCCCTTATTATATGAAATGTTAAAGGGACTTATTTAAGAAAAAGATGATCAGAAGTATGAACAGTAAAATGACAACAAACTCACAACTATCAACAACCAAACCTAAAAATAATAACAAAAACAAAGTAATCAAAACTAGGACTGGAACAGAATCACAGAAATAGAGATCACATGGAGGGTTATCAGCAGGGAGGGGGAGGAGGGAGAATAGGGAGAAAAGGTACAGGGAATAAGAAGCATAAATGGTAGGTACAAAATAGACAGGGGGAGGTTAAGAATAGTGTAGGAAATGGAGAAGCCAAAGAACTTACATGTGTGATCCATGGACATGAACAAAGTTGGCAGTTGGCACTGGTGGGAGGGGTGGTGCATGGTGGAAGGGAATAAAGTGGGGAAAGTGGGACAACTATAACAGCATAATCAGTAAAATATATTTAAAGAAAACAAAGAGAATCTTAAAAGCAGCAAGAGAAAAGCTGTTGGTTACCTACAAGGGAGTTCCCATAAGACCGTCAGCTGATTTCTCAACAGAAACTTTTCAGGCCAGAAGGGGTTGGCACAAAAATATTCAAACTGTTGACAAGGAAGGACCTACAAACAAGATTACACAGCAAGGGTATCATTTAAAACTGAAGGACAGATAAAGTGTTTCCCTGACCAGAAAAAAAAAGCTAAAGGAGTTCATTGCCACTAAACCAGTATTATAAGAAATGTTAAAGGGACTTCTTGAAAAAGAAGAAAAAATATGAATAATAAAATGGCAATAGCTACATACCTACCAATAATTACTTTAAATGTATATGGATATAATGCTCGAATTGAAAGACAGAGGATGGCTGAATGGGTTGAAAAACAAGTCCCATACATGTGCTGGCTATAAGTGTGCTGGCTATAACTTCAGATTGAAAGACATGCACAGACTGAAAGTAAATGGATGGGAAAAGGTATTCCATGTAAATGGAAATGAAGAAAGAAAAGCTGGGTTAGCAATACTTATTTCAGTCACAGCAGACTTTAAAACAAAGGCTATAATAAGAGATAAAGAAGCACCCAGTACTTCCACTTGTTGCTGGTTATTTGAAGAAGCTGAGAACATTAATTGGAAATGGTGTATGCATTCCTATGTTCACTGCAGCATTATTTACCATAGCCAAGATATGGAAGCAACCTAAGTGTCCACCAACAGATGAATGGATAAAGAGGTGATATGTAAATACAATGGAATATTATAACTCAACCATAAAAAAGAATGGAATCTTGTCATCTGCAACAACTTGGGTAGACTTAGAAGGCATTATGCTGAATGAAATAAATCACACAGAGAAAGACAAATACCATATGATTTATTTATATGGGGAATCTAAACAAACAAATAAACAGGAGGTGGCTGGTGGGATGGGTGAAAAAGGGGAAGAGACTAAGATGTAGAAATTGCCAGTTCAGAAACAGTCATGGGGATGAAAAGTACAATGTAGGGAATATAATCAATAATATGTAATAACTATGGTGTGAGCTGGGTACTAGACTTATCAGGGTGACCACTTTGTAAGTTATATAAACGTCTAATCACTGTTGTACACCTAAAGCTAATATAATACTGTAGGTCAACTATAATTAAAAAATAAAATATTTTTAGAAAAGAAGAACAAAACACTCTTAGGGGACTGTCATGGGCCCCTGTCCTTGTCTCCACCCTAAACTGAGAACACACTGGTCTGCGCATAATGAAATAATATCTGTAAGGCACATTGTGCTTCTTGGCAAGCCACATGTTTACCATACCGTTGTCCTGCTATCTGGCATTCAGTGGTAAAATTGACTTACTATGGGATATATGATCTGCATATTCTATTTCGGTTTCCCCTTTATCCTTCTCCTACTTACACCTGTCTTGATTCTATCGTGTTTGTGCTATGTGAATTAAGATGGAAAGTAGATAGTCAAATGGCAAATCCAGTGTAACATCTCAAATAACGTCTCTCCCTGGACTGTGGGCATATATATGTTTTGGAATCCTTTCTTATTTGCCTGATTTTTGCTGATTGCTGAGTAACAAAACTCGGCTATGTCTCCTCCCCTCAAGCTGGAGAGCGGAGAGAGAAAAACAACTCTGGGAGCTTTTCCAAAGGGTGCTGGTATCTCAGCGGGCAAAGCCAGGGACTTGATGCCACTGAACTGGGCATGTGTCTGGAGAATTGGCCCTACTGTAAAAGGAGAAGTTTTGCCTAACAATGGAACTTTGTGTTTCCCGTTAACTTTCTGGAAAAACAGAAAATAATAGCAACCATGGCTGCTTGAATGCAATCCCACAATACCACCCACAGCACAGTATTGCAGCATTATTTAGTACCTTTAGGGCTCTTTGTATTGTTCGAGTATGCAGGCTCAGAAAACTATACAAATCTAGGAACACACACACACAGGCAGCTGCTGTCCTTCACAACAGTGCTGTTGGATCTTATGAGCAGCATAAGGCACAGAGAAATCAAAATCACTCAGTCATCACAGAGAGCACTGTACACATTTGTAAAAATGTTTTCTTTAGTCCTGCAATTTAATCCTGGGTATTGCTGCTTTTGTATTTCTTTCCTTTTAATTTTGTTTTGTTACCCCGAAAGACCCCCCCAAATGTTTATTCTATAAGGAACACAAGACCAGAATTATGTGTTTTCTCATTTTGCTCACACATGTCCAAATCCACAAGAGAAGTTCGAGGGAGTAAGTAGCAGGGGTGGGAGCCAATCCGGAGGGCCACACAGGAGCAACTCCTGCTTTTAGCCAAAAGTCATGCTAACCTGTCATGCCTGCCATTTGCATGGGGCCACAGGGCACGCACTCTCAACCCTGCCATGGGTAGTTCCAGGAGAAGACAAAGACTCACATTCAAAGTCAGACCTGCCCTGGCCGCATACCCTGAGCAGCTCTCCTGAGGCTAAGCCATCTTCTACCTTGGAATCTCTACTTCCTGCCTAATTCCAACCAGTTTTTCTGAAATCAATCAGGCCAAGGTCACATGGCCAAAGTGGGAAGCCAAACTCAGGGAAATATATTTAGAGAATTGAATGGACTTCACTGCCAGGTCACAGGTGTGATTCAGTGGAAATCCTGGAACAAAGATCCTGGACTAAATGCTTGTGGAAGAGCACAGACTAGATGCTTATGGAATTGGTAGTGAGTGGTTAAATGGCTTGGTTGGTGAATGGATGAAAGGATGGGTCCTTCACTCCGCTGAACAGCTCTGAGAAAATTTATTTGAGATAAGGACTCTGTGTGATGTACGAGTTGGGGGATGCTTACAAGGATGTGCTGGAGTCCTCAGGGAAACCCAGCGGTGGCTTTTCCTCACTCTGTATCTCACTCTGTGTGTTTGGACAAAACCCTGGGTGGTTGCTTTCTGACTTTGAAGGAGGAGAAAATGACTTGGAGAGGGCCTTTGACTTCCAGCCATCAGATGACACACAGAAGCAGGATTGAGAGGGCAGGAAGAGACACTTGGCAGGCATCCCTTGCTGAAAGGACAGCTAAAGATACATGGTGACCTTCGGTAACCACCTTGCTTCCTGGAAGGAGCCGCACTCCAGGAGGAGGCAGCAGGGTGTGTGGCGCTGAGGCCACGAGGGAAGGTGCCCAGTCGAGTCCACAGTACCTGTGGTTGCACAGGGAGGAAGGGGTGCATGTGCAGCAGAGGTTCTCATCTTACATTCTGCCAGCACAGGAGCCCTGAACGTCCTCTGCTGAGAATACTGAAGAAACCAAACATCGTAGGCAACCTCAGATGGGGTAGAACTTTGGCTCCTGCGAGGGCAAAAGAATTATTCACTGCATCCCATTTGGACCAGCTGGGTCAGAGAAAGGTGGGAGGGAGAGGCACCAGAGAAGCATTGCTGCTTTCTACCAAGTCGAGATTCCTTCAGTTATTTCTTTTAATCTTCCCCCTTTAAAAGGTAAATATCCTTTTTGCAAAGTTATGCCACAGCCTGAAGTAGTTAAGATGCCCAAGTTGCTTTCCTTCAACAATCCAAGAACATGCAGTTCCCTAAGTCAACATTTATTGGGGATTTCCTATGGGCAAGGCCCTAGGCCCAGTGATAAAGCCAATGATTAACAGACAATAACCCACTCGTTACAAGAGTCAGACTTGCGTTTAAACCCTAATTCTAGCTCTCTGCCTTCATTTGGCAGATCCCACCTGTAAAGTGGGTATGGCGATGCCTGCCTCTGAAGTAGACATGAGGATTAAATGGTCTTCCCACATGAGTAACCAGCATGGTGCCTGGCAAGTGACAGGCAGTCTGTAAATGAAAGTTCCCTCCACTGTTCCCCTCTCTTGAGGACAGTGGCAAAATAGTTGTATGGGAAAGATGGTCATGGAGGCCACCTCTGAATACGAAACCAGGGTGGGCATTTGTTCAGACAAACAAGTGAGATGCTAGGGATCACAATGGGAGGAGACATGGGGTTTCAGAGGAGGAGCACTTGAACGGTGCCTTGAGGGGAGACTTTGGAACGTGACCAAAGACTGCAATGCCACCAAAGAGGGACAGGAGGGCACAAAAGAGATGAAAGGACAGGGGATCACCCTGGCCAGAAAAGGCTGATAAGGGAGGTAAACTGGAGAGGAGAAGCAACATGACTATACTTTTCTACACAAATGTATTTTACCAGGATAAAAAGAAATGTCCTCCTTGCCTTAGGACCCAGCACTTCCACTTCTGGAAGTGTATCTGAAGAAGCCTGAAACACTAATTTAAAGAACATAAGCACCGTTATGTTCATTGCAGAATTATTTACAATCACTGAGATATGGAAGCAGCCCAAGGACCCATCAATAGACAAATGGATAAAAAAGTTCTGGTACATTTACACAGTGGAATACTATTCAACTGTAAAAAGAATGAAATCTTAAATTTTGTGACAGACGGTACTGATAAACTTAGAGGGTATCATGTTAAGTGAAATAAATCTAGCAGAGAAAGACAAATACCATATGATTTAACTTATATGTGAAATCTAAGGAACAAATAAACAAATAAAATAGAATCAAAATCATAGATACAGAAAACAGACTGACAGCTGACAGAGGCAAGGGGGTCGGGAGGCTGGCTGAGAAAGTGGGGAATAAGCAGTATAAATTGGTAGGTACAGAGTAGTCACAGAGATGTAGATTACAGCATGGGGAATACAGTCAATAGTATCATGGTAACTATGTATGGGGCCGGGTGGGATTGAAGCAATGAAAGGACCATTCTGTGAAGTACCTGATAGTCTAACCACTTGGCTGTACATCTGAAACTAATAGGGAATAATAGTGAATGGAAAATTAAAAAATAATAAATTAGAAAACTGAATGCTGCTGCTGAGGTCTGTGGCCATGCTGGGACTGTGGCTTCATGGAGCTATGATCTGATCCAACCCACCAGTACATTCTGGACACAGTCCATGGGGACTGCAGCTGAGGTCAGCTCTTGGCATCGGTTCAACCCAACAACATGGGGATATGGAAAACAACTGAAAAGTGCTCTGACTTAACAGGCTCTGCCTCTCAGTGTGGGCCCTGTGCACTGTATCTAGGCTCAGCTGTCCCTCCAGGGGCCCCGAGGCACCGATGCAGGGAGCTCGCCTCTAGTGTTTAAGTCTATTTGCTTGACCTAACCACAAAGCTCGATGAGCCCCAGATGAGTGCTATAATTTTTTCTGTTAGTTCTAGTATATAGAGCTAGACTTTCTTATTAAAATTTAGATAATTTTTATTAGAAAATATTTATTTTTGGTGATAGATATTACAAATATGAGAACACTAACTCCAGCTTTAAAATACTGATATAGGAACTCAAAGGAACTAAACACAAAGCATTGCTACGTTGGTGATGTTTTCATCATTCCACTGTGTGGAGGTTGGCTACATTTTATTTTATTTGGATTAAAATAACAGGAATTTATTCTTTCACAGTTCTGGAGGCCAGAATTCTAAAGACAAGGTGTCAGCAGGACTGATTCCTTCTTAAAAAAAAATTAAATTGTAATAAAATACTTGTAACATGAAATCTATCATTTTGACCATTTTTAAGTAGTATGTATGTATTTCAGTAGTACATACATGCAGTATTATGTACAGTATATATGTATATATATACACATGTTGTTGAGCAAACAATCTTAAATTTGTGATTAAAGTATAGAAAAAAATTGTGCATTGCAGACAAGTGCACAAATTCAAAATGCACAGCCCAGTGAATTTTCACAAAGTCACTATGCCTGTGTAATCCAACCCAGATTAGATAATGCATTATTATCAGTACCCCAAAAGTGCTCCTCCCAGTCATTACCCACCCACCCCCAAAGGTAGCCACAGTCTTACTTCTATGATGAGATAAGTAAGTTTTGCCTGTTTTTGTACTTTATATAAATGGAATTATGTAGTATGTACTCTTTTGTTTCTGGTTTCTTGAGAGATTCCTCTATGTTCAAGTAAAAGTAATTTGTTCTTTTTCGTTGCTATGTAGTATTCCATTGTGTGACTATAGCACAATGTTTTTGTTCATTTTGTTGTTGATGGATACTTAGATTGTTTTCAGTTTTGAGCTATAATGAGTAATATTCATTAGCATGAATGCTCTGATGAGCATTTTTGTATACATATTTTGATGCACATATGCAATGAAAATACAAGAGTAGAACTGTTGGATCATAGGGTAAGCATGTGTTCAAATTTAACAGATATACTGAGAAACCCTTCTGGTGCAGTTGTACCAGTTTACATACTTACCAGTAGTGTACTAGCATCTTTACCAGCTATTGATATTAATATAATTTGCCTTTTTAATGGTAGCCATATTAGTGTGTATGTTGTGGAGTCTCATTGGGATTTTAATCTGCATTTCCCTGATGAACAGTAAGGTTGAATAACTTCATATTCTTTTTGGCCATTTGGATATCTTTGATGAGGCATTTGTACAGATGTTTCACTTTTTTTTAAGTTGACTTCTCTGTTTTTTTTCTTATTGATTTATAGGAGTTTTTAATATATTGTAGGCACAAGTGTTTTGTTAAATACATGTGTCACACATACCTCCCCCACCTCTGTGGCTTGCCTCTTCAATTTCTTGCCTAATAATGTCTTTTGTGGACCAGCAATTCTTAATTATAATGGAGTCCAGATTGTCAGTCCTCCCTTTATGATCAGTGCTTCCTTTTGTAGAAATATTTTTTTATCCTTTATATGCCATATTTGAGAAGTATTTGTTCATCCCAAGAGCCATGAAGATATATTCCTATGTTATTTTCTAGAGCCTTATTGTTTTACTTTTCACATTTAATGTACGCTCCACCCTGGAATTGATTTTGCATATGGCATAAGCTAAAAGCATTCATTTTTTTAAAAAAGCTCAGCCTTCCCTCTTTGAGAGACCATTTATTATAATGCTCCAAGCTAAAAAATTCAGACATGCCAGAGAAGCCCAGTTTCCAGGAAACAGCCATTCTATGTGTTATTTTGTTCCTAGTCTGAGAAAAGACTTTACCCCAACAGATAAAAAGAAGAAATCAAGATAAGCTAACCCTGATTTTATTCATGACTATATACATGTAAGAAAACTGTTAGTGTACCCAATGTTTCTGGAAATTCCTAGAACTTCAGCATTGTAAGTAGGGTGCACTTCTGTATTTTGCTGCCGTCTTGGTTTTTATTTTTCTAAAAGTGAACATATTTCCCTTCACTTGAGGTATAATGCCTTGATCTAGGAACTCCTATCTTGCTCTGCTGAATTCAAATAGCTGGGGGTCACCTACCTATCATTCTTCTTCTGTAACTTACTATTTTCCTGGGTCAAAACGATGCATGATCTCTGGTCAGACTGCTATCTGGCTGCATTAGCTTTGATCGGGGATCTTTCTCCTCAGGTTAGCTTACTTACTTTCTAGGCCATAAAGTTGTCTTACGTATAATGAAAAAAAGCTTCTTGTCACACTGCGCTTTAACCCAGCGTGTGTCTCAATAGCTGAAATCGCCTGTGAGGTAGAGTTGTTCCAGGCACGTTTCCTCCCCTGTTAGCTCCGTCCGACAGGCCTCCAGCTGCCCCCTGTCACTTCGTCCACCTTCTTTGTCAGCCTGATGGATTTTGCCATTATTTTGTTCGTGGAAAGCCACTTCTCCTTTGGTGTGCAATGCCACATTTTCTCTCTTTCTCCCTCTTGTCATTACTTATGCTCATTACATACAATGTTTAATAGCTTTATATTGAGCTGCCATTTTGTTTTGAAACTGATCTTACTCTTTAAAGAGCAGGTTTATCTTTTAGCAAAAATTCCTCTTTTTAGCGCTGGGTGGTCCATTTGATTTGCCATTAGTTCGTTTGATTTCATGACACTCTTTCCTCCACAACAAGAGCAAAAATTTTACAGGGTATGCTTCTAAAAAAGTAATTTTAAGTTAATTTGGCTTTGAGAAAAGATCATGAAATTTGCAATATTACAGCCTAATATCATGGAAATACCACTCTGGTGGGAGTGAGCAGAATTGGTTCTAGTCCCAGCTCTGCCATCTACGAATGAATTATAGGACCTGACCTTACTTTTCTGGGTCTCAGTTTCCCGGTCAGTTAAATGAAGGGATTGGCTCTCTGGGGGCACTTTCAGTTATAATATTGCAGATTTATTTGCAAATGGATACAGTCAAGGTTAAAAAGCCAGGACCATGAATTAGCCATATAGATTTAGTTCACCTTTCTTAAAGTTTTATAGTTTTACATTTGCATATGGAGATATTCTCATAACAGAGTTCCATCTTACTAAATTTCATCACACACACAACGCAAAATAATGCAAAGTTCAAGTAATGGCTGACTTAGACTTAGGAATAAAATCCATTTACCAAATACAAAAAAAAAAAAAAACCTTTGGACAGTTTTTTGGGTGGGCAGGCATTAATTTCAAATTTAATCTATTGATTTATTTTGTATAAAATCATTTAAAAACATTTCATTTGACTTTGTTGAAAATACATTTTGAAGTTAGATGTATAGTATCCACTGTTAATTCTCTGTTTTGATAAGTGGTTTAAAAACGTTTTTTGAAAACTTGATGAGATTTCCAGGGAGTGGTTGTTCTTTCAGAACACATTTATTGGGCATTTACTATATGCTGGGCACTGCAGGGGCATCCAAGACATTCTCTCTAAGGCATGGCTATTGTCCTTAGGAAGTCTGCAACCTACTTGACAAATAAGACTTAAAGAAGTAAATCTTGAGAGATATTTTAAAAGCTTGAAAATATGTAAAATGTAAATAAAAACAAATATCTAACTAATAATTAAAACCATGATAAAGGAATTTTTATTTTAAAACCTGATAAAGTAATTCTGAAGTTTATTGGGAAGAAAAAATGAGCAAAAACTGCCAAGAAAATATGGAGAAGAATAATAAACAGTGTTTGGGAGGAGGGAATGCTTGCACTACCAGTTATCAAGAAAAACAAACAAAAAAACCAAAACTATAAAGCCACTGCCATTATACAATTCTGCAACAATTTAAGATTTAAAAAAAAACAATAATAGAGACAGATCTGAATATATGTGTGTGTGTGCACATAAGTATGCAATCTATTATAAAATTAGCATTTTAAAAGGTAGTGTTAGATAATTGATACTCAATAGAAATAATGATAGATGCTTCAATATGTACATTAAAATAAATCCAGAAGAACTAAAGCTTAAATGTAAACATAAATAGAAGAAAATACAAGTGAATATTTATATAATCTTACATGTGGAAAAGCCCTTTTAAATCAACAGATTTAAAGAAAAAGACTGTTAGAGTTGACTATTGAAATGCTTAAAATACATTTCTATAAAAATCCTAAACAATTTTGAGCTGTAATGACAGTAAAAGCAGCTTGGTGGTTGCCTGGGGCCAACGGTGGCAGTGGAGATAGGGTGGAAAGGAGTGTGAAAAAAATTTTAGGGGCAATGAAAACATTCTAAATCTTGGTTGTGGTGGGAGTCAGGCAGGTGCATACAATTGTCAAAACTCATCAGACTTTGCACTTTAAATGACTGCATTTTATTAATGTGAATTGTTCTATAAAGATGATTCTTAAAAGTCTTGGAAAATAATTAAAAGCAAACCATGAACTAGGAAAAATAGCTGCAAAATCTATGATGAAAGTTTGAGGATTAATAAGAGTAAGAAAAACACCCAGTGGTAGAACAAACCAAGAAAGTGATCAGGGAAAAGAAAAACTTACAATAACTATGTAAAAATAAATTTAGCTCTACCAGTAATCACTGAGCACAAAATTGAAACATGCAGATGTCATTCTCACCTGTCATACTGGCAAAAAGGAAAGGGACTTGTTTGTGTGGTGGGTGAGTATGTGGTGAAATACACACTGGTATTTGGTGCAGCATAATAAACCAATAAACATTCATATTTCAAAAAATTACCAAGTAAACGCACACAGATATTCTCACTTATTCTTCAGGCTCCTCTCTCCACCCCAAATTCTCCTCCAATCTGTGACTCTATCCCACTCTTGAGTATCCCCTTCTCCTTCCTTCATCCCTAAATTCAGCTCATTCCCATGCCTCCAACTTTCACGCTACATTGTAACTTCTTCTCTTACACATGTATATGGAAGATTATTCATCGTAACATGTGTTAGTATTTGCTATTTAACAAACCTCCCTAAAACTTACAGACACCCTAAAATTAGCTCATGATTCTGTGGGACAGCTGTGTGGTTCTTCTCATCTGGGTCAGCTTGTTCAATGCCTACCAGGCTGTGTCTTGTGTCTGTGGTTGGCTGGCAAGTTGTCTGGCTATGGGATGATTTAGGGTAACCTCACTCACAGGTCTGGCAATTGAGAAGCTGTCCACAGGGGTGACAGGGTGACTGGGCCACATATCTCTTTTATCCAGCAGGCTAGCCTGGGGTTCTTCACATGGTGGCTATTGCAGGGTTCTCAAGAACAACAGAGGAGCTCCCAGTATTCAAGCATAACTCAAGGGTCTGCTTGCATACACTTGCTCACTTCTCATTGGCTATAGCAAGTCACATGGCCAACACAGATTTGATCACTAGAGAAATAGACTCCATCTCTTTCTGAAAGGAGAACACTATGTGAGCAGGTATTGCAATCTGCCATACAATATTATTTATAATAATGAACCTTAGGTCAATCTAACTGTCCAAAAATAGTAAAATGATCAAATAAAACAGTTCAACCATGTAATGGATAACATATGATATTAAAGAAAAATATTTGATAATAAAAATATCTTCTGAAAATGCAAGACAAAATATGCCACATAAAACCACTTCAGTGAGAAAAAGAATTATGGAAAAAATGATCGGAAGGACAAAATCGAAAATGTTCTTACCCTATGTCTGAATAGAAGGGTTAGGAGAGATATGTCTCTTTTTACTTTCCAGCTTTCTAAACTTTCTAACGGATTCCATGAGGCAGTATTGTATGGTAAGTGAAGTATAGGTTGGTTTGATATCAAGTAACATAGGTAAGTCACTGAAACTCTTCAAGCCTCAGTATCTTTGTCTATAAAATGGAGGTTATAATAAGGCCTACCTTGCAAAATTATCATAAGGATTAAATGAGATACTTCATGTGAAAGGATTCACACAGGCCAGGCACATAATAATTGGTCAATAAATAGTAGGTAAGAATTTATTATTTTTAGCATTAAAGACAAGTAATAACAAATATTGTTTTTAAACTGTAGTTTGAAAGATACAAACTTACAATAGGGTTTGTGTTTACTTAGCATCCATTGATTGAGAAAATACATGACAAAAAGGGTTAATAACTTTTAGTAATGCTTTCAATTAGATTAATTAGATTTAAATTGGATTTAAATTTTATTTTATTTTTAAATATATTTTATTGATTATGCTATTACAATTGTCCCATTTTCTCCCCTTTATTTCCTTCTTTCCTGCACCATTCTCCCACTCACCTCCTCTCCCTGCCTTAGTTCATGTCCATGGGTCATACATATAAGATTTTTGGCTTCTCCATTTCCTATACTTAACGTCCCTCTGTCTATTTTGTACCTACCATTTATGCTTCTTATTCCCTGTACATTTTTCCCATTTTCCCCTGTTCCCCTCCCAGCTGATAACCCTACATGTGATCTCCATTTCTGTGATCCTGTTCCTGTTGTAGTTGTTTGCTTACTTTGTTTTTGTTTGGGGACTTTTTATGTTCAGTTGTTAATAGTTATGAGTTTGTTGTCATTTTACTATTCATAGTTTTGATCTTCTTCTTTTTCTTAGATAAGCCCCTTTAACATTTCATATAATATGAGCTTGGTGATACTGAACTCCTTTAGCTTGAACTTATCTGGGAAGAATTTTATCTGCCCTTCCGTTCTAAATGAAAGCTTTGCTGGATAGAGCAGTCTTGGATGTAGGTCCTTGCCTTTCATGACTTGGAATACTTCTTTCCAGCCCCTTCTTGCCTGTAAGGTTTCTTTTGAGAAATCAGCTGATAGTCTTATGGGAACTCCTTTGTAGGGAACTGTCTCCTCTTCTCTTGCTGCTTTCTTAATAAAGACTCTTAATCTCTCCTTATCTTTAATGTAAGGAGAGAATAATCCTTGGTTAATGTAATTATGATGTGCCTTGGTGTGTGCTTCCTTGGGTCCAACTTCTTTGAGACTCTCTGAGCCTCCTGGACTTCCTGGAAGTCTATTTCCTTTGCCAGCTTAGGAAAGTTTTTCTCCATCATATTTTCAATGAGTTTTCAATTTCTTGCTCTTCCTCTTCTCCTTCTGGTAGCCCTAGCATTCAGATGTTGGAGGTTCCTAAGTCTCTCCTCATTTTTTTGAAGTCTTATTCCTTCATTCTGTTCTTGTTAAATGCTTACTTCTTCCTTCTGCTCTAAATTGTTGATTTGAGTCCCAATTTCCTTCCCTTCACTGATGGTTCCTTGTGTATTTTTTTTATTTCACTTTACATAGCCTTCACTTTTTCCTCTATTCTGCAACCATACTCAGCCACTTCTGTGAGCATCCTGATTACCAGTGTTTTGAATTCTGCATGTGATAGATTGACTATCTGTTCATTGCTTAGTTCTATTTTTAGAGTTTTGATATTTTCTTTCATTTGGGCCATATTTCTTTGTCTTGGCTTACCTGTTACATTGTAAGGGGCAAAGCATTAGGTATTCACCAGGACAGGCAGTCTATGTCACTGCATTGTGGTGCTGTATGTGGGGTAGGAGCCCAAGAGAGAACAATGCCACTCGTTCAGCTCTTGGATGGCTTTCAGTCACTTTCCCTGCTACCCAAGAGCAAATTAGGCCCTTCTGGTGCTGATTCCCCGGGTGGGTGGGTTTGTGAACATTCTAGGACCCTGTGGGTCTCTCAAATGAACTCTCCTGTAAGGCTGGGAGTTTCTCCCACTACTGCAACCCCAATAGTTTTTCATAGCCAGAGGTTTTGAGGCTTTCTATTCCAAAGCTGAAACCCTGGGTTGCGTGGTCTGTCTGGCTCCCCAGTTGTCCCTCTTGTTTTATCTGCATGCAAATATGGGACCAACTGGTCTTCCAGTTGCCGCCTTGCTGTGCATCCTCTCCACCCTGACTGCCAGTTCCTACCCCTCCTAACAGTGTGGATGAATGTTTCTTCTTTAACTCCTTGGTTGTAGGACTTCCATATAGTTCAATTTTCAGGCAATTCTGGTTGTTTTTTGGTTTTTAAACTTGTTGTTGTCTTCCTTTTTGTTGTGTGAGGAGACAAAGTGTATCTACCTATGCCTCCACATTGACCTGAAGTCCTTGGATTTAAATTTTGTTAATCCCATTAATACTCACATAAAAATAGCAGTATATATAATATGTGAAGAATATTTGCTAAATCCACAGAAGATGTGTGCTGTGCAAAGAGATTTGAAGACCTGCCAACTTTTGTCTTGCATGTTGGGAGCCAATTATTTGAGACAACAAAAGGAAAAGCTGTAATAAAGCAGAGACTGATCCATTATCAATTCAGTGTCTAAGCAATAAATGGGTAATTCTGGTAGTCTAATATTTCTTAAACTATATTGAATAATTTTTTCTCCATTACAAATGGCACCAGAAATTTTCAAGAGCCCCTAAATATGCCCAGTAACCATTTGGTCTTCCTTGCTTTCTTTTCTTGGTTCAGACTCACTATCCCCATATGTTCACAGAAAGCACAGAGTTCAGAGGATACTGTCTACAATTTTTTAAAAAGTCTCACATGTGCCCTGGCTGGTGTAGCTCAGTGGATTGAGCGCGGGCCTGTGAACCAGAGGATCATGGTTCGATTCCCAGTCAGGGCACATGCCTGGGTTGCAGGCCAGTTCCCAGCAGGGGACATATAAGAGGCAACCATACATTGATATTTCTCTCCCTCTCTCCTTCCCTTCCTCTCTAAAGATAAATAAAATCTTTTAAAAAAAATCTCACATGTGACTTTCAGAGTTCTTCAGAGTTCAATTAGTATGGAGCCCATAGCAAATACCTCAGCTTATTTTGTCCCCAGCATTCTTTCAAATGCCCTTTCTCTCCAAATATTGTTAAAAAAACAAAACACCAAAGTGGGTGAGATGGATGCATCTTTCAACAGTTTAGTCAAAGAATGTCTGTTGACCACAGTGTCACATGGAAGTTTCCGAGAAGGTATTACTGTCCTTAATGATGCTGGTACTAACTTGTGAAAGTGGAACCTTGGCATAGCCTAATTTTCAAAGCACCAACTCTTATAACCATTTCATAGACTTTCTTTTTGCTACACTAAAACAGTGCTTTTGTCTTTTTTCTTTGGATGAATCACATAAAATATTATGATATCTCCTCTCAGACTTATCATTCTGTACAGAAAAGTCCATATTTTTTATCAGTCTTTCTTCTTCTAGAAGGCTGTCCATCATTTTGTTTGATTTAGATATCTCTACTTCTGGGGAACCCTGGAAAATATCAAGACAGTGTGATAAATAACATGTCTGCTAAGCTAGATTTTTCTGGGTGCAACATATCCTAATAAGCAAGTTGTATTCTCTTTCTGATTTTGGCCACGGCCAGATGTTGAGGAAGTATATAGTTTCAGGAAAGACTCCACAGATGCTAAGGTCCTCTTCTTGGTCAGCTCCAATCCCTTGACAAGACACTGGGCAATATGACCTAGAGCAATATCTCACACTTCTCCATCTGACCCCAAGTTGTTTCATTCCTGCTGGCTCTGTGGCCCAACTTAATTGTTCTATCATTGGCTTTATTCTGACCCGTGGGAAGCACATGCCACTTTATTCATTGTATATCTGGGTTTAAAGGCTTTCTTCTGTGCACTCCCTCTGGAGTCCTAAGAATACAGGGTGAACCATTTTATGATTCTCTGCCTTTTTCTGCAGTGAAATGAATGTATCTCTGCAGCTAGCATGTCTTAGGTTGTGGCAGCTTTGGGGTATAAGTGAGACCATGTTACATGGATCCTTGTAACTCAGCTCTACAGAATTCCTGTTTGTTTTCCACAGATTCTCCCTTCCCCAAATATGTACGAGGTTCCCAAATGTAAAAGAGTTCTGATTGGCACTTGGGAACTCTGTTGGGCGCCTGCATCACTGGAACTCGCTGGGCGCGGGTGCTGCTAGAGCAGAGCCAGTGATCCAACACAAGGAGCTGACAGAACAGAGGCCAATGCTGCCGCCACCACTACCACCACCACCAGGGAGACCTGCTGACCACACTAGTGTTGCTCTCAGCTGTCCTGGGGCTTAATGGTCAAGTTCTCATAGGGCAGGCATTTTTATTTAGGGAGAGAATGGTGTGTTACATACAAGAATTGCCTGTGTCCTAAACTGTAATAGTGCTTGGTACTACAGTTGTATAAGTTCAAATAAACCTGAAGCCATTTTCCTCCAGGGTATCAGCGTGGCTGGGTCAGGGTAAATTTCAGTACTAGCAATATGCTATGCCTAGAATCAATTCTCTTCTCTGATCTTTATGATTTGAAGCTGTATAAGACTTCCAGGGCCATCACGTACAACTCACATACATGCGCTGCACAAATCCAAAAAGAGTTAAGAAGTAAGTGGCGCTTCCTAGGGTTGTTCAATGCACAACTTGCACAGATGTTTACAGTGGTCCTGAGGGCTTTTCTAACGTTGACTGATTTTTCTTGGGCTCTGTTGTCCTCACTGCAATATGGCCCAGTGCATCAGACCTGCTTTCCAATCCTTGGCCCTTAACAGGGTCAGAGATCCTCTATCTACCTGTCCTCCATGGGTACTTATTAGCATTTATAAAAATGTGCAACAGCAAAGAGATGCAAGTCTGCGCCAAGCATCATGTGAACCTCTACCAATGTCCTTGCAAAATATCCTCTTCTATTTGTAAGAAGTTCCCACCTCTTCAGATGATCATGAAGAGTAGAGATCAGTAAATCTTAACAATGAATAAGTGTTCCTCCTACCAGAATCCCTGCCAAATAGCCTGGAACAGGAAATAGAGTCACCACTAGGGTCATAGTCCCCATTTGTTCTTAACATCGGCATTTCTTCTGTTACTCCCTAAATAGGAACCATCTGTTGAAATTCCCTCTTCCATCTGTGTCTTCTTTTGTCACCACTGTAGAGATGGCCAGTGGGAATCTAGGAATAGCCTCTGTGCCTCAATCCTCTTCTGCAGCTCTCATGGGCTTTGCGCCTTGGTGGCATATGCCATCTCTCGTCACCACTTGGGCTGTATGCCCACAATTCAGCTGGCTGCCATTAGGTTATTGTACCTTTTTATTTGTTTGAAGAGAGCCACAGTCAGGCTATCTTTAGAGAATGAGATAGATAATAAGGTTAACGATTCAACATCCACCGGTATCCTTGGCACAGTGTATGGTGCCCATGGAGAAACAGGACTTTTAAAGAGTTTTTGAGGCTGCTCAGTCCAACTAGTTGAAAATGTTGGTGAACAGTTAAATCTATATATAGACCTGACCCGGATCCACCCCTGACCACAGGCTTTGATAACATTCTTTTGGGTGTTTTGAAGTCCCAGGCCTCCTTCATCACTTAGTTCTGCTAAATGTTAGAGCCACTTACAGAGAACTAACCAGGTACCTAATTATGATCTTGTTTGATTTCAGGGCAGCAACAGCTAGATAATAACAAGGCCCCAGATCCTCATGGGTACTGGGTCAGATTCCAGTCTCAGCTCTTCCTCTTACTGGCTGTGTGATCCTATAAGTCACTTAACCCTTGGGTCTTTGTTTTCTCATATCTGATATAAAAAGACTAAATTAGCAGAGAAGAGGGAAAAATTGGCTTTGGAGATGGGCACAACTGGGTTTTAACCCCAATTCCTACCACTTTACAGCCAGTCAAATTGTTTAATCTGAGCTTGCTTCCTCTTCCATCAAACGGGCAAGTTCATACTTACGAGGCAGGACTAGCAGAGGACTCAGTAGGAAAAATGAAGTGCCAGACACACAGTAGGAGTTTGCTCAAAGCTAGTTTTGTGTTTGCTTCCTGAATATAGTGCCCAGTTCTCTTAAACACTTGGCTTTGGTATCAGAAAACCTGGTTTTAAGTCTCAGTGATCTTAAGTTGCATGCTATCTCTCAGCCTCAGCTTCCACTAGGATCAGTAGAATAATAGTATATGTGAACACTTTTGAAAACATAAAAGACCATACAGCTCAGAATGTAGGGACAAATTCTCCAGTTTACTCAGCTGTAATTATCTTTTGCCACTGCCACTGCTCTCCCTGGACCCTCCATTGCATACATTCAAAATTCCCAGGCAGTGGATGTGGGTAGGGTAAGCTTACCCAAACAATTCACATTTATGTTTCCATTTCTCAGCCTGCCTTCTCAGCTAGGTATTCTAGAAACACTAGGCCCACCACCACCAACCCTAGGAGAATTCCAGAAACCAGTTGTCAGGTTACTAAGCTAATAAGGCTGTTCCTTTAACTCAGGCGCTTTAGTGATGAGGGAGGTGGAAAAATCAACAGATAATCCTGCCATGGGATTTCCAGCCAGTTGGGCACTCAGGATTCTGCGTAACGGATAACTTGGTATCAAAACATGACAATCTGCTTGCTGACTTTCAGAGAAAGGGAGGAGAGAGGGCATCATTTTCCAGAATTCCACCCTGGTCTCTTGGAGCCTTGTATTCTCTACCACGTGCCTTTCTCCCTAATGGGACAGCACACCTGCAATCACACTTACCTCTTGCCTCTGTCTTCTCCCTCATGCAAATCTCACAGATTTTCTTCAAGCATTTCCCATTACAGCCAACAGCCACTTTTAGTCCTTTGGCTCAGCCACCAGGAGCTTGATACTCCACACTTTGGGTACCTGAATACATATTTTTTAAAGTAATAAATT
>PVKM010010431.1:0-34919 GCA_004027735.1 Carollia perspicillata
TTTTTTTCCTGCTGCTTTATCTCTCCGCCGCCTGCGGACTCCGCCCCTCTTACCGGTTGGGTTGAATGTCCGAGGACTTCCGAATTTCAATTTTCTGTGTTCTGGTTGTGTTATTGTTTATAAATATTTGTTGTCCTTAATCTTGGTTGTGAGAGGAGGCACAGTGCTTCCACCTACGCCTCCATCTTGGCCGGAAGTCTGGCATGTCCTCTTGATGAAGAGCAAGTGTGAGTTTTTCATCATGTGGGGCAACAGGCACTCCCACACTGCTTGTTTGGAGAGCTATTTGGCCATATCTGTAAAAATTTTATATGTACATACCATTTGACACAACTATTTATTTCAAGAATTTGTCCTATAGATGTAGTTGGACAGGTGTGCAAAGACCCATGTAAAAGGATGTTTATCAAAGCATAATTCATAATAGCAAAAGATTAGGGATAAAATAAGGAAATGTCTATCAGTAAGGGACTGACTACTGGTAAATAATAGTGTATCCATGGAGTGAAATATTATGCATCTTGAAAAAGATTGAGAGAGAGCTAAGCTGCATTGTTGAGTTAAAACTCAAAGTACAAAACTGTGTGTAGTATGCATGCTTCCATTTTGTAGTATGTGCATGTGCATGTGTATGCATGTGTGTCAGGAAGGGAGTAATTATGCACATGCAAGACTTTTCAACAGATTTCCTACTGGTGAGGGATTCCATAGTAGGTAAAGGGAGAACCTGACTTTAAATTTTATGCCCACTTTTATTCTTTGAACTTTCTAGTCCACTTAAGAGCACATTATATATGTTAAATATGTATTATATAGCACTAGATGCTGTATGACAAAATTAAAGTTCAAGTGTTCAAATGTAGCTTATTTAAATTGAATAAGACTGTTGTATTTGTTATCCAGTATAGATTGGTCACTGTGGTTTGCCCTTTCATTAGCTATAAAAGGGAGCAGGGTTTGGAGGATTACACTATAAGATCTCATGTTATAATGTACAGAAGACACATCATGATTCTGACCAGATAAATGTTTACTTTCTAGATGCTTTGTTTACATATTGGAACAAGGCTTCAACATCTGAACTTATGGATTTTTTTACAATATCTGAGTGAGTAGTTTTGTTTTGCTAATTCCCTGTTGATTTTTCTTGGCTACTCAAGAGATATGAAGAATACAATGTGGTCGAACCGGGGATGTAGCATATTCACATCCATACATACTCTAAAGCTGTTTTTCTTGGACCAGCACCTGCTCTCAGGAGCTTGTTACTTAGTGGTCAGTGACCAACCTTAAACTGTTAGATATGTGGTTGTTATAAAACGTAACTACTTACGTATACTAGACATTTTAATAAAATAACAGAAAATGTATTAGCTGAATTGGGTGGATCCTGCATTTCTAAGTTAAATCTAACTTGACTCACTCAAGTAGATGCAGAAACTGAGATGGAAAAATTGCTATAATAAGTAAAATTTTACATGTTACCTATATTATCTTATTTTATCTCTTCAATTTAAGTTTCTTATTTCCTTTAAGCTCATTGATTTTACAATCCACAGTCCATTATTCAAAACTGCTGGGGCCAGATGATTTTCCAAATTCAGAATTTTTTTTATTTTTGAAAAATATACATATTAAGTAAACTCCATAAGACCCCAGCAGGTTCTCATGTCCTCATTGTCAAACTCATTATTGTTTCTGCAGTAAAAAAAACGATTTCTGATTGTTCACAGTCGTTGGATAAATCATAACTATAGTAGCTTTATATTTGTTAATGGAGTCATCATTTGCTGCCAAATATATTTGCACAAACTCAGGTGGAAGCCTGTGGTGTTCTGAGCTTTGTGCATTCAGTTCATAGTCTCATGAGTGTTCTCTCTGCTGGCTTAAAGGGGGGAGTTGTCACATGGCAAGGTGAGATTCAGCATCAGAAGAACTTACTGGGCATTATTTTAACTGCTTCTTTTTAAATATGTGCTGGGTTTGTTTCTTTGTTTGTTTGTTTGTTTTTTACCAAAAAAGAAATCTATGTTATGGATACTCTAAAACAAAACAGAAAACTACATTACTTGATGTCCGTAAGGGACCAGTCTTTTTACTTAAGCCAAAAGAGAGAGCTCCTTATTAAATAAATTTAAATGAAGATGAATAAGCAACTCAGAATAGTGCAGCAGTACATACAGTTTCCGTTGTGGTTTCCAAGACAAACTGCCTAGAGTCAGTGTCTAAACCCTGCGTAGATGGACAGTCCTATGGTTCCTAGGCCTTTCTCCTGTGTGGCTTTAACTGCCTACCACAGTACTGACAGGCACATAATATGGGGCCTCCTTTGCATGTAAGTAATTTTCTCTTGGTTTAGAGGGGCCTTCCAGAGAATTTCTGAAAACCAGAAGGGGCTAGTGAGAATTTATTGAATGTGTTATTTTATTGTTCATGGGTTTATATAAAACAATGCATTGAAAATAATTTTACCTTTATGTTTCCCTAATAACCCTTCATCCTGTCTGCAGAGTCTGCTTGCACCAGTTCCAGTACATGGGGAAACGCTATATAGCCAGGTACTGTGGATATTTATCTTTAAAGTGTTGTGTCATTTTCTGTATTACTTAGATCTAAATGTGGGGGAATTGTCATCTGCAGTGATTGACAGTTGGAATTCTCATAAACAGGCATGAAGACAGTTGGCAGGTCTTTGGATTGGTACCATAAAATTTGGTAGCATCTTTTGCCTACAATCCTGTCTTTTTTGTCTTATGCATATCTCTTGGAAAGATCTTCCTTTGTGGCCTGTTGTTACACTTTTACCCTTCCGTGCTTCTAAAGTCTCCCTCACGATCTGTTCCTTCTGTCTCCTCTTTCTCTTCTCTGCCTCTTGATGTGTCTCCTGGCTCTTTTCTCCTTCCCCAATTATTTCTCTTTCCCTATTTTACTTTGAAAGTTCATTTTTACCCATTTTTACCTCCCAACTGCAGAGATACTAATTTCTCATCTAACCATTTTTCTTCTTCCTAAATGAAAGAATATTTTTAGTCCATCTCAAGTTTGGACTTACACAAAACCTCTAAAATTTAGCTTTTTCTCCTCCACTTCTAAGTAATTTATCCATGCCCTTTGTTTTTATCTGACCAGAACTCTTTGTGGAGTATCATAAATCCACACTGCCCTGTCCCACAATACACTCTTGATCCTGCATTGAGTTTGAGAAGAGTTAAAAACTCATTGCTGATGGGCACCCAAGCAGCTCCTTCTTTGGAGGTATTTCCCCAAAGCATATCATGTCCTCACCAAGTACCTACTCCTGCCCTGTAGCCATTTAGTGTGTCTGTATTTGTTTTTTTCCATGTTGTGTATTCTGTGATAATGTATTTATGGGGTCCTGGTCTAGATATATTTTTCTAATGCTATTGTTTTTAATAGTGTAATTATAAGTAAACATTGGTTTTAAGAAAAACTTCACTTAGTTGTAATTGAGATTTTTCTCTTACCTATAATTTTGTTTTATAGCAATGAAATAGGAAAGATTTTTAATATACTTTGTATTTGAATGTGAAGATTTTGCTTTTTATGTTAATATTGTTCTTTTCTTGGGCTATTTGAGAAATTTTCAGAATTACATTTTATGTTAAATAAAAATATATGTTTTCTTTTAAAAAGAGCAAATTTAGAAAGTCTGTTTTACGCTTTCCTCCTTTTAATATTTTCTGTTTTTAATTGAAATGTGGTGGCACTTAAAGTTCTCTCATCTTAATTTTTTTATTTTCATCAGTAATTTTTAAATTGGAGATTTTGAGTACCAAATACAAGTATACACAAGGTATCCTTATAGGATATATTCCCTTTGATTTTGTCCTGTGAAGATGGGCAAACAGTGTGTTTGTAATAGAAATACAGTGAATCTGGCAAGCTTTATACCCTTCTTGCAGTGATGATCACCTATGTCACAAGATGGCATTTGGAAAATGTGCAAAATAGAATAAAATGCCACAGAGCTGAACATGGTATATGTGGGAAGCTGAAGTTTCCTGCTCCAACAAAGTATTTTAAAGTTGGGTTTTGTGACACTTAACTCATTTTTTAATAGCTATACATTTAATTTTTTTAAAGAAAATCTTCCATCTTTATAAGTGCCTTATATATATTTGCACATAAAACTGTACATCCTTTGACCATCTTAAAAATAGATGAGCATAGGAAAGTGGAAGTAGAGGGTGATGTTTCTTTGTTATGTGCGCTATGGAAAGTCATGCCATGCTTTACAGAAAATTGTCATGGTCTCTGCTGCATGTGGAAAAGATTCTGAATGATAATTCAAACATCGTCAGAGTTTGCCATTTATAGTGGTTCAGTTTTATGAATACTGTGCCTTCTCATCGTGTCACTTTAAAAACAGCCAGCAGCATGTTGCCGGATGATATTTCATGCATGCCCTGTTCTGTTCCACACAATAAATAATTCAAGGAGGAGGTGGTTGGCCAAGGGATGGGGACAAGTGTTTTTCTAGCATTGACCTCATTTTTCATCTGCTCTGGTGGTGGTACATGATAGGAAGTTAGCTGTTTGATTGCTAATCCACATCACTTTTCTATTTTCTTTACTTGACTGCTGACAAGTTTAACAAAGTGTATGGCTCTTCTCCTTCCTGCCTGGGTAAGAATAAAGGTGTTAAAACCACTTCATATAATCCCTCCTATTGCATGCTTGTTCTCTGTTTCTTCCAACGCATTATTTTAATTTTTTAAAAAATTTTGCTCTTTAATAAAATATATAACTCAAAAAGATACATGGTGTTTTGGCAGTTGTCAAAATGCTAACTTTAGCACCACATTGGACTGATGCTCAACTTTTTTTTTCAGTTGCATCTCTAAAGTATTTTCTAAACCTGAAAAGTTCTCGGCTTTGGCTTTGTCTTTGCTTCTGTGTCATCGCCAGTGCTTTGCTGCCTGTATGTCTCTGGCTCGCAGACAGGCTCCTATGCTTGGTCCTCAAGTGGCCAGTCTCCTCTCTGCTGTGTCCTGTCCTCACTAACACTCCCTGTTTCTCTGCAGTGTAACAAGTCTAACTTTTGCTTCTATCCCATTTCACTCATGTTGCAGGAACCAGGAAGGGTTGGGACCCATAGTTCATGATCGAAAGTCTCAGACATTGCCTGTTTCCCATATCAGAACAGGAATGATGCATGCCAGATTGCAGCAGCTGGGCAGCCTGGATAACTCTCTCACTTTTAACCACAGTAAGTCCCATGACATACCATCGTAACAGCCAGCCATCTCATGTGACATCTCAGAAGGGAGAGCCCCAGGCCACACCACACCACTTCACCAACTTGACTTTTTTTCCAGCTCAAAGCAAATAGGATGAAGAGCTCATGGTGCAGTTCCCTTCGTTGGAGGAGAATGACATAATGTGGACCATAGTCAACTACCACACCAGACCTAAAGTGTTAGACCTTTTGTCCCAACTTCTCTGCTTGGTATTTTTAAAACAAAATTAGGCAGGTTTGATTGCTAGCCAAACAGTCTCTGATATTTTTAATTTAATATTTGGATTCATTGCCTGGTGCCAAATTCTCATTGATTTTTCCCTTGCAACTTCTGAGAACATCTGGGACAGACTTCTTCACCCTGATCCCATGCATGTAATTGACCATAGTCCACATTCTGACATTCAAGCTTAGAATGTATGTTAAACTGTTGTGAAAACATAAAGCCCATGAATCAATTTGTGAGGGTGTGGAAAAGCCAATAACAAAGTGACTTTTTCTGTGTTTTCAGTGTGAGAAAGATATCAAGTGTGCTTGGAATTTCTGTAGACAATGGTAAGATTTAATCAGGTTGAAGTCTGCTTTATGAGGCTGCTTCACTTGCAAATTGAGACCTTTTGTTCATCTTGCCTTCCTAACTTTGGTGCTTTCTAACTTCACAGTAGAGATTCTGCCAAAATGTGGGTGCATATTTTTAATTGACTTTTTTCAGTCACCAGAGGGGATACAGCATCGTGTGCTGTTCCTAAAATTTAAGTGTTTCATCTTCTTAAGGGTTTCTCAAAGTAGAAAACCTAAAAGATATCAACCACGCAGCACTTTGAAACTAATGTGATCATTTATGATAAATACCATTTCTCTTAGTGGTGTGTTCTTTAATTGTTCCATCTTTTCTCCAAGCATGACATAGTACTTATTGTTCTGTCTAGACAATTAGTTGTTCTCATTTTAAGTAATGTCTTTAATACATGGTTATTAATATCTCCTCATCATTTCTAATCATAAGAACTCCATTCACTGTGATTTCTATACCTTTTGCTTAATGTAGGCCAAGAGTAAAGACAATATTCCTATCACATTAAGTTAGTAATACAGTTGACCCTTGAACAACACAGGGGCTAGGACCGCCAACCACCCTTGCAGTAAGAAATCCACATATAACTTCTGACCCCAGAATTTAGCTACTAATAGTCCATGGTTGATTGGGAGCCTTATCAGTAACACAAATAGTTGATTAATGTATGTTTTGTATGTTATGTTTATTATATACTGTATTCTTGCAGTAGGTTATCTAGAGGAAGGAAATGTTATCAATATTAAAATCATAAGCAAAGAAAAATACATTTACAGCATTTATTGAAAAAAATCTGCCTATAAGTGAACCCACATAGTTCAATGTTCAATGTAGTTCAGGGTAAGAAAGCTGAGGAATCAAAACATAGCAGCTTCCCATTCTTCCACCCCAACAACATTAAATGTAATGGGCATAGTCTCTCTTTATAAAATTCTAGGATTAATTTAAATCAGTATTATGTCAGCCACATACTGAATTGGTAGCTTGCAAATGCTAGTTCTGAGTTGTATACTTAGCTGTAAAGTGTATATTAGTGACACATCTAAGGCTAACATCCTTGATTTTTCAATATCTTCTCTGTTAGGGCTTTTTCTAGTTCTGCAGACAAGGAGTTGAAATAAAATAAGGAGTTTTGTTATTTTTAGTTTTCATTCCCTAATTAACAAACAAATTAAAGTCCTACTAAGCTGCAGGACCTGCTCCATTGCCTTAGCCCAGATAATTTGTAACACAGGAACTATCTCAGTATCAATTGACACAAATACTTAAACTTTAAAGCACTTAAAAAATATAAGTAGACCAAGGCCTAACCTCCAAAGATACTTATTTAGGAAACACAGAAAACAAAGAAAAATAAAATAAATGATCAACAGCTGAATTAATAACCTTAATCCACTAAGATATGCAGCAGCCCCTCCCACTGCAAATGGATTTGGTGGTGGCAGCTTGAATTGGAGGAGAGGGACAGCTGACTATGTTCCACTGCCAAGAACCATATTGTTTACATGGTTGATTTCCATTCTGTATTCCTGCTACCTGCACAGGAAACCCATCCTTCTTGCCTTTTCTCCTCCTTCATCCTGAAGTTTTTTTTTTCTTTAGTCAGTTTTCTGTGGCACTATCCTCAATCAAAGTTTCTCCTTCTGCCTTCCCTGTAAACAGTGCATAGCTGATTCTTTAGCCCTCTCCTGTGTTTCTACAATTCCTGACCATTCCAAATTGGTCTTGATGTCTCATAGTCCTTGCATCTTCCCCTAGAACTCTCTTAATTTACAGCTCTAATTCTCATTATGTATGTTTGGGTGGCTTTAGCCCTTCCCTTTGTTAGCATTTGGAGCTTCAAATTCTCAACTCAGCCAAAAACCACAGGGAAAGGAGTGTGTACTGTATGTATGCATGTATGTGTGTGTGATCATATATGTGTATTTGTACACACATGATTGTTTACATCTGTATCTAGGCATTTTATGGGAAATTTATAGCCATATATGTGTCTTTCAAAAAATTCCTGTTTAACTATGAATACAGTACCTTGTTAGGTCAACCAATATGACATAGATCCAGTATATGAGATATTTTCTGGGATGCCAGACTCTAAAATGAGTTTATTTTTTAGAAGAATCAAAATAGGAAGAGTCCCCTACATTTTTTATTTTCTCTTCTGTCCCAGTAGGAAAGGCTTTGTCAGACCTCATCTTGACCAGCAGGGAGCAGCAGAGGACTGTAAGGAACTTAATCCAATGGGGGCTAAGCTATACCATCCCCATCACCCATTAATAGAACGTGGGAAAAGATATCATATGCACTACACAAGGGTACTCTAGCAGGGACCTATCTTTACTCTCAGATTTTAATAAGAAATAATGAAAATGACAATTCTCCCCATTGCCAATAGTTTTATCCATTTCAAAAACACTCAAAGGATAGAGACTTGTAGTTTGGGTCATTGCCCAGGAATTATGTGAAAAGTAAATGTTTAAAACATTAAGATAATGACGTATTTATTGTAAAGCACACTCACTGTGTATTATTAGAAGAGATCTGTGCCAAGTGACATGCTGAGAAATAGCTACATGCAGAATATTTTATATAAACCAAGTTATGAGGGGGAAACTATGTGAAACAGGTTTGCAAATAAGTGATACATTTCCAAAAAATATAACATAACACTTTGTATTATTTTGATGTTATGCATTGTCTAGGAATATATTAAATTAATTTGCATGGTAATTCATATTTCCCACTGGTGTGGGAAAAAACAGCCAAGAGGTAAATATGCTTGAAGAAAAACTGTATTTCATATAATTCAATATAAGAGTTTAAGATCACTAGATTAAGTTGCAGAGAATTAGATTTCAGGTCAACATGGGGAGGCATTTTCTATCTGAAATGCCCATGAGCTAGTGTAGGCACATGCAGCTAGAGTTGTGAAAACAGAGACTGGGCAAGGACCCAGTGGGGCTGTTATCTGGGTCGCTGACACATGGTATAAGGAGTTGGAAGAGATGGCTTGTACAACCCCATCTCACTCTGAAATTCTTTCATGCCTATGAATCAAAAGTAAGAAAGTTAATATAGGTGATAATTACATTTCTTTATTGTACATACTACTGAATTAATACAAAAAATGTAGAAAATGCATGTATTCTCTGAAGTAAAATTAATATTTTTCAAAAGTTTAAGCATGCACACTATATATTTTTAGATAGGTGAAATAGGCTTGTAGCTTTAAATGTCTGTATTTAAGATAATAATTAAAAAATGCTATAAAGCCACATTTCCTTGATTCTCAGACATGTTTTTCTTGATTTAGAAATAACAGTTTTGCACATTCACCAGTATTTCCAAAGTCAGGTAAATTCTATGGGGACTCTCAGTGTATAAGCCACCTTATCTATAACGATCACCTGGGTACATTTTGTCCGTAAGTTATCTAGAAAGAGAAAGGACACCAATAAATTCAATAAAAAATTAAATTAAAAATGATGACTTTTACAAAATAATTGTAACTTAGTGCATCTGGGGGAATATATCAATGAAACAATGTGCCACTTTAGTGTAATTACTAGTTTTCTGTAGAATTTAAATCTAAATGTAAACATTAACATACCACACTTGAATATTGTATTTCTGCCTTAAAAAAAGAGAGAGAGAGAAAGAAAGGGAAATTTCATGTAGAGAAAGAATTAAAATAATCACCAAAGCAAGTTCACTGTTACAATTTAACCGAGACTCTAAAACTTTAAATTTGGTGTAAATGGCTGCCCTCAGTAAAGGGTCCTTCCACCTGTGTGATAGTTTTGGTTGGTCTAATAAAAGGTATGTTTTTTTGCCCCTTGCCCCAGTTTGTGTTCAGTGTAACAATAATCATAAATCTGTTTTCCTCTTTCCTTGTCTCTGTATCTTACCAAACAAACCTCACCGAATGAGGAAATGTCTTGGCTTACAAAGGCAGTACAATGAATATTAGTACCAAAAATATCCATCTTTCTTTCCTCTAAGAGATTTTATTTACCAAAAAAGCTGAAGTAAAAAGAAAGAGAACTAACATGATGTCAAACATGTTACATGTGTCACTAAAATATGTAGCATTTATTATGTACCCTTGTACATGGACTCTGTTACAGTGTGAAAATCCACAGTCCACAAACACAGAGCTTCAGAACCACCTTTTAAAAGCCAAGCAAAATTGTATAAAAACACATAATAGGGTTCTTATCATATTTTAAAAGGCAACTGACAAAAACAGCTTTTTTGTAGCCTTTTAAAAACCCTCCTGTAATTGACATTTATTAGTCAGAATAGACAGATTCATACTAATTACCTTCTTTTGTCCTAATAATAGGTAGTATGATGCAGTGACCTAAATAAGAAATTTGGAGTGTTGTTTCTGTTTTTTCCCCCACTTCTGGCCTTAAGAAAATTCTCTGTTTTCTGTACTTCATTTTCATGATCTATGTACAAAATGTCCTCCTCTCTGGAGTATTAAGAAAATTACCTGTATAGTAAGTGTTGATTTGTTTTTGCTCCTTGGGAGAAAGACATTACATAATGTTTTATTATAATGTCATCTTTCTTTGTACTCTAGATCAATACTGTAACATCTTTGCATCCCTATATATATTTTTGCTAATGCATACCATTTCATAATTTAACATTTCAATTTGTATGTCAAGCTACATTTTTCTTAGTACTAAATTGATTTTACAGCCACATAAGAAGATACCAGTTTGTACTTAAATTATGATACTTCATGTTCTTTCCTTTTCTTAAACATTTCTTTGTGACATATTGGCTTTTTTGCTTTTATTAAAGCAAGTAGAATATCATTAGCAGTACAGTCAACTCTTGATTATCATTCATTATTCCAGCTGATATTACAGCTCTTTACATTATTGACTTAAGACCTGGTATGTAGCATTCATTATGTATAAGGCACTGTTTTAGGAGCTTCACAAATATTAATGATTTAATGATTAATATAGCCTCTGAGATAGATACTATTATTATCCCCCTTTTCTAGATGAGGAAACTGAGGTATAAAGAGGTCAAATGACTTGCCCTTGGTCACACAGCTAGTCGGTGGCCAGGCTGGATTCAGTGACCAGCAGCGTGACCCTTGGCTCATCTTCTTAACCCCTGTGCTGTGCTGCTGCCTCTTTCTGTGTGGGAAGCTTTGGAAATCTCAACCTGTTCACCACTCTCACTGTCCTAACAATTCGGCCAAGTGGCTAGATTGAGTGACTCCCGTCCAGGTGCCTTCCTAGCTCCACTGTTTACTAACTGTGTGACTTAAAATAAGTTGTTTAGTCTTTCTGTGCCTCTCTTTCCTCATCTGCAAAGAGGGTCTAATAATATACATATTTCATATGGCTGTTGAGGGATTAAATGACGCAATATATGTAAAGTTCATAGAATTATGGCTGGTACATAGCAAGCACACAATGAATGTTTGCTATTACTTTCTAAGGTTAAAAATAATTATAATATGAATGGAAACCTTATTAACTACCAACCCCTCCCCCTAAAACAAGTGAGCCTTCTATTAATAATCAAAAGTTGACTGTGACTCTACCACGCTGCCAGCCTCTCTGTCTGCAGCCACCCCACAGTAACCTGGTGTTATAATTCATGCAGGCTATGGCCACTCAGACGCAGATGTTCTTCACCAGTCATTACTTGAAGCCAACATTGCTACCGAGGTGTGCCTCACGGTTCTGGATACTCTCTCTCTATTTACACTGGCATTTAAGGTTAGTATTGAACAGCTGCTCATGTTTAGAGCTTTACCTTTTGAATTCATCTTGCTTTTTTCAGCTGAACCAGCAAGAACTTCTACTGTTTTCTTTTTACTATGGCAATTGTTTTCACCCCTGTAAGGAAACCATTAATCCTTAAATTTCCTTAATGAAATTACTTAACAGTTACCAACTTGCATTCCCTGCAATATAAGAAAGCTTAACAGGTCCTGGTGAGCCACAGGCATGGAAGTGGTGGAAACAGTCTCTCAGGGCAGTGAACTCTTGGCTAGAAAACAGTATTTAACTGGAAAAAAAGGCTTTGCTATGCCCTCAAGGGTGGTAAATATGAGAATGTAATCAGATATTTCTGCCTCTACTCTCTTTAAACATGTCAAATGTGGTACAATTGAAATTAGATATTTATCCACAGAGAAGCATTAAGTACAAACACATTCACCTTTTTAAATTTTTAAAAATTTGTTATTAAGTGGTAGAAGCATTTCATGGATAGAAAATAAAAAAGTTGTTTTGGTCTTATTTTATTTTAGCTTTTAGGAAATATTCAGGTAGGTAGAGATGGCCTCTTTAGGCACTCCCTTGTTTTTAGGAACCTAATGCTTCCCATTCTTGCCAGTTATTGTTCTTTCCTCCGTTTCTAGCATAGAAAGGAAAAATTGAATAAGTATTAATATGCTATGAATATTGAAACAATATGTTTATTTGCAAGGGTATTTGGGAAACATAACCTAAGTCACTCTCTGCTTTGTTTATCTCCACTAATAAAGCACATTTCTTTATTAGACTAAAAATATTTACCCTGGTCTCATGTCACTTTATTGTAATATACCTTTATTCTTCATAGAAGCCAAGCTGTACTTATGTGCCCCGAACTATTATTACTAGGAACCTGCTGAGAGATGAGGAAATACAGATCCTAATACAATGAGGGTGAGGGCAGCAGTGTCCTACTGCAAAGAGTCTCTGTTCTGGTGACACTGAGTGTGGTTCCCAGGCTCCCAGAACTGCAGACCCTGGGAACTTGTTATAAACACCAGTTCTCAGGCCCTACCCCAGACGAACTGAATCAAACTCAGGACGAGGTCTGAACACTGTTGCTCTACTTGAACCATGTTTGGAACACCTTTCTGTGTTCTTTTGGATATTTTTAGTTAAAAATGCTTACGTAAATAGGCCGTCAAGTTTTGGTGTTTTTTGTTTGTTTGTTTGTTTGTTTTTAATTGTTGTTCAAGTACAGTTTTCTGCCTTTTACCCTCATCCCAGCCCACCCGGCACTCAAGTTTTTGAGTGAGTAGTTGCACCTGCATCACTGCTAACCATGAATCCATAAGTTCAGGACAGTAGTTGCAACACATTTCTTCCACTCCCTGCCTGGGCCTTACCATGTAACTGAGCAGGAAGCCCTGGAGCTACAAGGCAGTTGCAGACCTGGCCTGACAGATGGGGGGAGGGGGAGCACATGCAGCACAGGCATGGTTTGGCAGTACCATGAGAATAGTGGTAGTTTCCTTACTAAAGCCTCTAGTTCTTATCCGCCCCTCTTTAAATTGTTTGCTTCATAGTAAAGAAGAGTATTGGTTAGAATTCCTAGTTATTCAATGACTGGCCACCAAATAGGTTCTGACTCTTGAGAGAGAAACATCTGATAAACTGGTTGTAACATTTATTAGCTGAATATCTTTAGGAAGATTACTTCATGTCTCCAGACCTAAGATTTCTCATTTGTAAGATTGGAAGAATACTACCTGCCTCACAGGGCTGTTGCTAGTTTAAAGTGAGTGACATAGAATAACAGTAAAAAAAAATTTTTAAGTGAAATGACCCTTGAAAGGGCCTACCACCAGCTCCAATACACAGGGGAGACAGCCATGTAAACAGATATACCATGTATACAGATACAGGCTTAAGTTCCAACTCCACTGTTAGCCAGATTTTAAGCCTTGGGCAGGTCAACTTGACACCTCTAAGCCCTGATTTCTTTGTGTAGAACATGGCAATTATGCCTACTGTGTCATGGATTGATTCTGTGTCAAAGTCTATATGCCTGTGTGCAAAAACATTTGATGTTTCAAGCTTAACACCCCTACCCCATTAAAAAGTGGGAAGATGGGCAAATGTTATGGCATCAATGGAAGTCATACCAAGCTATAGGCTCACCTATCCCGGATTCACAGGTTCATGACACTCACTGGCACAGCAGCCACTGGGATCTTTGCAAATCTTTAGTCAGCTGAGGCATCAATTGGAGCATATCAGAAAAATCAAATTATTACATTGAGCTAGCTGACATAATTGTTTGCAGAAAAATCATCTTCCATAGATATTGCCCCATCATTTCTGAGTTTCTTAATTTTTATATGTTAATTTTCTTATATGTTTCTCAACATATAAGAAGTTATCAAAGGCAATCAGAAATCACTTTCCTAATGAGTGAAAACATTTGAAAAAACTTAATCCCTGAATTCTGGCTGTTATTATAGTAACTTCCTACTATTTATCGAGTACCTTCCAAGGCTCAAGCGTGAATCGTCACAATAGTCTGGCCTTGTAGATATTCCTGCCTCTCGTGTTGTCGATGAGAAGATTGAGGCTGGGACAGGTTACAAAATTTACCCAAGATCACTCCATAACTGGCCTATCAAAGCCCTTGTTCTCTATTAAGGAGGGTGTGTATGTGTATGTGTGTCAAGGTAGTTGAACGATCTCTAATAGGAGAAAAAAAAGAAAATTATCAAGTATTCACCAGATGCTGGTACCATGCTAGGCATTTTCACATATGTTATCTCATTTAATAAATTAAAGTTGTGTTTGTAAACCAAGATAGTAACATCCAGAAAAATATAGTTTTTCTCTGCCTGTTTTCTAATGCCTATCAACACCACCCCAAAATAGTGCTAGCCTTTAAATAGCTGATAATATTTTTAATGTGGACACAAATTTAATCTGAAAATTAATCTTCAGGAATCTGACAATTCCTGAGAGTTATATATAACCTATTCTCTATCTTATTGGTTGAAATGTCATGCCTTTCATATTATTCTGTCTTAATTTTCTGATTGAAATTCTCTCATACTCAGTAAAAGTCTATAAAGAGCCATGGCTGGTGTGATTCAGAGGATTGAGTGCCAGCCTGTGAACTGAACCTTTCGGTTGCCGGTTCAATTCCCAGTCAGGGCACGTGCCTGGGTTGCCAGCCAGGTCCCCAGTTGGGGGAGTGCAAGAGGCAACTGATTGATGCGTGCGTGCGTGTGTGTGTGTGTGTGTGTGTGTGTGTGTGTATCTCACATTGATGTTTCTCTCTGTGTCTTCCTCTTTTCCCCTCTCTCGAAAGATAAATAAAAAAATTAAAAAGTATCTCTTCCTTAAAAAAAAAAGTCTATACAGAAAAAAGTGGAAATAATAAACACTCCATGGTTACCTGTGATTATTTCTGAGTGCAAAAGTGAAAGGTGATTTTTGTTTTCCTTTTTTCTCCCCCGTGGGCCTTAGTGAATGTTTAAAAGTTTTTTTCTAGGTTTAGTGTCTATGACTTTCTAATTAATGAGAGCGAGACACACACACAGACACAGGGAGAGAGCAAACTGATTAGAAAATTAAGGAAATTGGTAAATTGGGATGTGCCCAGGATTAGAGGTCCTTTACCCCTTTGAATGAGAGCTTATTTATGTCTCAGTGTAAGTGAGTACTAACTCCATTCTTGCAAGCAGATTTTAAGATCGGAGCCTAAGAGGCTAAGTCCTGAAAATGAGAAGCAAAACCTTGCCCAGAGAGAGTGGAAGGAAGAAAAATTCAGTTCCAGAGGGAAGAACTTAAGAGACAGGTCAATTCAGATGTCAGGACCAAGGGTTCACAATTTTGTGAATTGTATCTTCTGGATCTCCCCAGCAAAGAGCTCTAAGAAAAATAAAAGCTTACATCCAGATTCACCGAAACCTTAATCCATCCATAATTAGGAAGGACCATGGTTTCTGGGAAAGTGGTGTTCACAGACAACAAAACATGTTGACAGTTTCCAAAACACTGGAAACAGCTCCCTCCCTTGTTTTGGTTGCTGAACAGCTGCTCATGGTTGAGAATTATTCAGTTATTTTAATTATATTTTCTGCTCATTAAATTCCATCTCTTTCACATGGTGGAATTCAATACTGTACCTCAGTGTTTCATGATATAAAGGTTACTGTGGATTCCAGGTGTCCGACCAGCTGTGAACACAACTGTGAATCACTAAAGAAACAAAACTTACTCCTTGAGTAAATTTTTTTCCCAACAATAAGATGCAGTAACTCCTATTACTATTACTCCAGCCATAACTTGCTGTATAACAAAATTATTTGTATATATGTTATCTTTGTTCATTTGGCTAAATTGTAAGATTGGTTTGAGATACTGGCCTCTTAACATTTTTTTATTATATTATAGTCATTTTTGCCTATTCGTACCAATTGCTCTCTCCCAAACACACACCTTTGTTCAGAGAGGCTTGTCTGTATTTGAAGATGCAGGTCTTCATTGTCACACATGTTTAAATGTGATGGCTGTGTGCTGGCCTCCAGCTGGACAACACCTCTGTCTACTGTGTGTGAACAGCAGTCAATGGACATTTTAGCCAACCAGATTTACAGTGTGTGTAATAAGTGTAAATTTGCTGCTGGTGTGAGGAAGTCTTAAAGAATGAAGAGAAGTAATTACTTGTGACCCTCTTATTTTTTTTAATCAAGTAAAAATCCCTGGCATGTTAAAATCCTTCTAGCAACCACTTACTGAGCTAGACCAAAGAATGTGGTAGATGTTTCCTGTACTTGACCTCAGGTCTTCACAGCAGCTGTGCAAGGTCAATTTTAGGGCCAGTCTGTTTTACAGGTGAGAATGGTGAGACTCAGTTTACTTGCCAAATTCATACACATGATAAATGGTGCCTGAGCAAAGCCTGTACATTCTCCACCTTACCAAACTGATTATTCATAGCTTCACAGAGTGCCTGAGAAGCGTGGGGGTGGAGGAACCTCACTTTTAGAAGACCGGTTTCACATACATCATATACGTCAGTATTTTTTCCAGCCCTTAAATTAGCCAACACCTGTAATGACACTCCTTTGTTGGAATTAAGATGTCACAAACATTACCTTTGTATTAGTTGCCAGTATACAGTAAAAATAAGGAAATAAATAGAAGCCAAATCAATAATGGGGAACAGTGGCCTTTTAAACCATCTTATAGTTTGCCAGGAGGGTTCATAATTAGTCTCTCTTTTTATAGGAAAAAGTACACTTTCCTAAGCAAAAATTTATTATTAGGCTTATTTGTAATATAAGAGGATTCTGTTGCTTTCCTAGAGGATTCATGGCAGAATTTGTTTAAGTTATAAGTTGTCTTATTTAGTACTGGGAAAATTTAACCTTTGAGCTTCAAAATTGTGTGAAACGTATTGTAGGTGTCCTATAATCAAGCCATCCTTGTATGTTTTAAGAACCAGCTCCTGACTGACCATGGACACAATCCTCTCATGAAAAAAGTTTTTGACGTCTACCTGTGTTTTCTTCAAAAACATCAGTCTGAAACGACTTTAAAAAATGTCTTCACTGCCTTAAGGTCATTAATTTATAAGGTAAGTTGTTTCATCAGGGAGGGTCATCATTGGTAGTCATGTTTCCTCTTTGCACCTGGAGTTGGAGGGAGCACTGACTTTTATTTGGTTATTTGCTTTCTTGTGTTTCATTTAGTTTCCCTCGACATTCTATGAGGGAAGAGCTGACATGTGCGCTGCGCTGTGCTATGAGATTCTGAAGTTCTGTAACTCCAAACTGAGCTCCATCAGAAGCGAGGCCTCCCAGCTGCTCTACTTCCTGATGAGGAACAACTTCGACTACACTGGAAAGAAGTCTTTTGTCCGGACACATTTGCAAGTGAGTGTAGTTTAGCTTTCCAAACATAATTTCTTTGAAATTTGTTTGAAATTATGTTTTAACAGGAAAACTTTGAGCGTTACATTTATTGATTCACCTCTGCATGAGTACTACAAGATCTGGCATCGAGGCAGAAAATTCAAAAGTCGCATTGACTGGTTTCATTTATTTCATCCTCCACCTTGTAAGATTTAGGCCCAGGATGTGTTTCTATTGGTAAATTAACATTTACATATTGATTCAATATGGGACTGACTAAAATTCCATTGATTCAAGATATATTAGAATCTGTATAAGGCTGCCTCATCGTAAACATCATAGGTGAGACACAAAAAGTCCAAAGAGGTTCTTTTCCATCTTCCATCTACTGGTACACACCTCTCTCCCCAGAGTTAAAATGTCCCAAGTGCTCTACTCTGGGAACCATGCAAGATACTGAAAAGTCATGTATATTCTTATAGACTCTTTTTCTACAGATATGTATAAGAGTGCCCTTTTCATCCTAGTGATTTTTTTAGCAAGTATTTATTTTTTGCAAACTACATACTAGGATCCATGGATCCAACCATGAACAAAACAGAACTCTCAAAACAGATACACAACCCCATGGAGTGTATATCCAACTGGAAAAGAGACAAACCCTGCAGCTCTTGTGACGCAGTGTGCCCAGGGCTGTAATAAAGGAATTTTTTTGCACCAAGGAGGGGCATCTGGCTGAGGAGCCAAGGAGACCTCTCAGAAAATGTGAAGGATGAATGGGGCTTAGCAACCCATAGGAAAGGGCCCATCCAGGGAACCAGAGAAGATCCTTATAGTGGAGTTAAGAACATGCGTGAAAACAAGTTGAAGAGGCATCAGTGCCTATTTGGAGGGATTGCCTGGACTCCAGTGCTGAGAATAGATTGGGGAAGTTGAGACCTTATCTAGGGAGACCTTGGGGAAACCACAGTCAACTCTAGGCCAGAGAAGATGGTATTCTGAATCAGTCATGGTTAGATTAGAAGGAGGAAGAGGTTGAAGTTGACAGTACTTTGTGACTGGTTGCACTTGGGTGTGGTGAAGGAAAAAGAGGGAATAGAATAGCATCCATACATTTTAGCTTGAGTAACTGGGTAAAGACAGTGCTGTTCACTGACCCCTAAAAAGAAAGAGTCCCCTCATTGCAGAGTTAATGTGTGTGCATCTTAACAACAAATGCAAAGGACAGTCCACTTATTGAAAGTTCAAACCAAAAACCAAGGAGGTAAATGATAAGGTCTCTCTTTTTGTTAGAGAAAGCAATAGATAAATAACTATCCAAGTGATACAGGCTTACTCTGATTGTCATTCTTCTACACTCTCCGATTACCATTTTCCTATGTGAATAAACCACTTAGAAGATAGCATAATCACCTTGTGGAATAGTTCTTGAAGGGAAGAAAAATGACTTGTACATTGTTTCTAAATACTGGAGTGATCCCTACTCAAAACTTCCCCTTTACCGTCACACACATCCTAACTGAAGGCAGGAGCTGAACCAGAGGAGTCATTTGAAAGTGAACTGATTTGCTCACATTTTTGTTTCCCTAAGGTCATTATTTCTGTCAGCCAGCTGATAGCAGATGTTGTGGGGATCGGGGGAACCAGATTCCAGCAGTCCTTGTCTATCATCAACAACTGTGCCAACAGTGACAGGCTCATCAAGGTGGGTGGCCTGGCCCCATTTTCTTTTTCATCCATGTCATCTCAGATATGAGACTCTGCCTCATATCTGCTATGTTGTGGACAGGCAGAACACAGCTGAAAGCCATGTGTCCTTCTTCCACCCTTATTTTAGCACACCACATTCTCCTCGGATGTAAAGGACTTGACCAAAAGGATACGCACCGTTCTGATGGCCACTGCCCAGATGAAGGAGCATGAGAACGACCCAGAGATGCTGGTGGACCTGCAGTACAGTCTGGCCAAGTCCTATGCCAGCACCCCTGAGCTCAGGAAGACGTGGCTGGACAGCATGGCCAGGATCCACATCAAAAATGGGGATCTCTCGGAGGTAGTCCTGCTAGCCTAGCCAGCAAGGTTTTTGAGAAAACCACACCCCATTCACTAGAAGTCAATTTTGAGAAGAATTGTCCAGTAATTAAAAGAAACCAATTAAAAATATATAATACTTTAAATAGTGTTAGGCTCAGAGTTTCTTCATAGTCATCAAATCATTTTAATAATTTATCAAACTGTAAGGGGATATTTATGTCAGATATTTATGTTTTCTAAGAGTACTGTTTGAAAGCTCTTAGAAAACATTCATGTTCATATAAATGCCTGCTAATTGAGGTGCACTGTTTCTGCAACAAAAATCCTCTCTGGTTCTAAAATTCCTCTACTTATGATACAATTAGATTTTTCTGTTATGAAAGTAATGGTAGGGCCTAGCTTTTTCCTTTTGATGTCATCCATCTCCATCTGTGGATATGGTAGATGTCAGAGTGTCATTTGTGTACAGAGCTGCCATGTTTCAGGAGGTGGCAGTGTAGGGAAGAGTTGCGTGTGTAGGCTCCAGAGACATACTGAATCCCAGATCCAACATTTGCTAACTTTGTGACACTGACCCAGTTTTTATCTGTAAAATGGGGGAAATAAGGAAAACAGCAGACCATAAGGCAATTTTGGGTTCCCATGAAAACTGTGTCCAGGGTGTGTGCCTAAGGCATTTAGGCATGATCAACAGTGTTACCAAAAAAGCATGCTTTTACTTTTAAACTTCTATAATTGCTTAAATTAGTAAAATTATGCTCTACATCTGAAAAATTTATGTAACTATTTTTACATATTGATTATTCATGGGGTCCATTCTGTTTGACCATAACTTTCACTGTATGTTAGCTGTAATAACAAATGAATTACATATTATTAGTAGATGTAATTTTTCCCTCATTCTGACAAGAACCAGGGACTCACATATTAGAACTTACAATAGGTTTGTTGCCAACAGCTATCTGAATTTTATAAGACTATGGTGACTTTATTTTTTCTTTCATTTTAATGTGTTCATAATGTTATCTTGTCAAAATGAATTATAATTTTGGTTTATAATTTTATGTTTGGAAGAAGTTACAACTTCATTTTTAAGTCCAGAGAAAACTATATTAGTCCCTGAAATTTGAGTTGTTCACTTAGAATCTAGAAAGGCACATGCCTTTTCTTTAAATGGTTTTCTTTTTGCTTTATGATGCAGAAATCTAAGAGTAAGAAAAATGTTTTTTTCTTTTACATCAAAATTCAGTAACTCTAAATAGAAATGAGCCTTAGCAAATTTGTCTCAATTTGCAGTTTCTTTCTTTCTTTTTTTAAAATTATATTTTATTCTTTCTGCTATTATAGTTGCACCAGTCTCTCCCCTTTGCCCCTCCCTCTACCCAGTGCCTCTCCCCAGTCCGTCAGGCAGTTCCCACACTCTTGTCCATATCCATGGGTCATGGGTATATGTTCTTTGGCTACTCTATTCCCTATGCTATACTTTACAGCCCCGTGGCTGTTCTGTAATTACCACCTTGTACTTAGTTCTTCACCTTTTTTCACCTATTTCCCTGACCTCCTCCTACCTGGCAACCATCAAAATGTTCTCTGTGTGTAAGATTCCTGTTCTATTCTGCTTGTTTGTTGATTTTGTTTTTTAGAATCAATTGTTGATAGATACGTATTTGTTGCCTTTTTATTATTCATATTTTTTATCTTTTGTTTAAGAAAAAGATTGTTTACTGTTGTCCAAGTACAGTTGTCTCCAATTCCCTACCCCAACCCCTCCCACCCCAGCCATCCCCACCTCCCACCCCTGATTCTTCTTAAAGAAGACCCTGTAGCATTTCATTTAATACCAGTTTGATGATGATGAACACCTTTAGCTTTTTCTTGTTTGGGAAACTCTTTATCTGTCCTTCAATTCTAAATGATTGCTTTGCTGAGTAGAGTAATCTTGGTTGTAGGTCCTTGCTTTTCATAACTTTATTTCTTGCTAATCCCTTCTAGCCTGCAGTTTCTTTTGAGAAATCAGCTGTTTTATGGGAATGCCCCTGTAGGTAGCCAACTCCTTTTCTCCTGCTGCTTTTAAGGTTCTCTGTTTGTATTTAACCTTCAGCATTTTAATTATGATGTCTCTTGGTGTTGGCCTTTTTGAATCTATCTTGTTTGGGACTCTCTGCACTTCTTGGACTTTTATGTCTATTTCCTTCACCAAGTTAGGGAAGTTATCTGTCATTATGTTTTTCAAATAGGTTTCTAATTCCTTGCACTGTTTCTCTCCTCACATCCCCATGATGCAAGTGTTGGTATGCTTTTAGTTGTTCAGAGGCTCCTTACACTATCCTCGTTTTTTTTAATTCCTTTTTCTTCTTGCTATTCCAATTGGCTGATTTTTGCTTCCTATATCCAAGTCACTGATCTGATTGATTCTCAGCTTCATCCACTCAAATCACTGATTTGACTCTCAGCTTCGTCCACTCTACTGTTGATTCCCTGTAAATTGTTCTGATTTCAATAAGCGTATCCTTTATTTCTGATTGGATTATTTTTATGCTCTTGAGGTCCTCACTATGTTCCTTGAGCATTCTTATAACCAGTGTTTTGAACTCTGCATTTACTAGATTGCTTGTCTCCATTTTATTTAGTTCTTTTTCTGGAGTTTTACTGTGTTCTTTCATTTGGGCCATGTTTGTTTGTCTCCTCATTTTGGCAGCCTCCTTGTGTATGTTTCTGTGTATTAGGCAGAGCTACTAATCTCCCAGGCTTGGTAGTGTGCCCCTGTGGTAGGTGTCCTATAGAGTCCAGTGGCACAGTCTCCCCTATTACTCAAGCTGGGTGCTCAAGGTTCACCCAGCATATAGGCTGTGTTGTAGTTGAGCCTTGTTTGCTCTTGGCACATCCAAGGTCAGTCATTGACTGTGTTCTGTCTGTGATCACACAGCATAAACTACAAAGCAATCTGCAGATGACTACTACTTGTGCTGGGCTTGGAGGTGCCCAGGAGAGTACATGCTATGAACCAAGGCCAGTTGCTACTAGTGCCAGGCCTTGGGGTTCTTAGTGAGAGGTAAGGGCTCACTGAAACCAGATGCTGCTTGTTTGAGAGAATTTAGGAAAATGTGAATCAGGGGTTAAGACAAGCCATTTGTATGGAAAAGCCACTGGAAACACCTTGGGTGCACCTGTAAGTTTAGTGCAGCAGGGCCTCAAGGAAACCAGGGAGGGCAAACAGTGTGAGCTAGGTTGATGGAGTATCAGATATGGTCCCTGTCTACTAGTTCTTTGGATCTGTAGGGGGAGGGCTCAGAAAAAGAAGAATGACCTTCCAGTGCTTCTGTCTTAGAGAAAGCTGTCCCCTAGCTCTCGTCCTGATGCTGGACAATTCAATTTCCCCCCTATGTCTCTGATGTCTTTTAGTCTGCTGCCCCTATGCTGGAGCTCAGAGGGAGTGAGTCTGAATAAGTGTGTGTATGGGCCCTTTAAGAGGAAGTGCCTGGGACTCTAGCAGTTTGTCTTCCACAGCCTTAATTCCTGCTGGTTTTTATAATCAGAAGTTGTGGAGACTTCTCTTCCTGGCTTGAACCCTGGGCTTAGAAAGCCTAGTGTATGGCTGGGACCTCTCATTAATGGATATCTCTCCTGATTTTTATCTGCCATGTGTGGGTGTGGATCCAGCCCATTCTGCGTATCCACCCCTTCTACTGGTCTCAGTGTGGTTTCTTTTTTAATTCTGTAGTTGTTGGACTTCTATTCAACTTGATTTCTGACAGTTTTGAATGATGGTTATTCTATAGTTTAGTTGTAATTTTGATGTGGTTGTGCAAGCCATGTTTACCTATGCTGCCATCTTGACCAGACGTCTGTCATTTACTTAAAAATTTCAGTTTATATGAATTGTTCTACTTTTTTCAAAAGGTATGATGTCAGCTATTAGAAACACTAGTTGGTTCCTTGAGATCTAATGTAAATACATACAGCCATTAGATTTCAGTCATGTTTTGACAAGCTTTATAGATAGTGATTCTGAGGCATGTGTCTTTTATTACAGGCAGCAATGTGCTATGTCCATGTCACAGCCCTGGTGGCAGAATATCTCACACGTAAAGGTGAGGAATGATTCCTGTGTTTTGTGAAATGAATATAAAACTGTACAGAGCTGCAAACACAAGCAAGAGCCATTGAGAAAGATTTGGAGATGGGGGATTTTGTGTGTGTGTGTACAAAAATACCTGTGTACTACAGTCATTGTTTTGTTCACTGGCATGACATTTGCTTGACTTGGTAGGCACAGCAGAAATGCCAATATCAAAAAGAAAAATGAATGGCATGTTGTCACATAACCTCTTACTGATGGCTCCCTCTCCCAAGAATTAGTTAATGAGCTTTGCATCTAGTTGTCCCTGACCAGCCAGTCTTAAGCTGAAAAGATTTTACTTTTCCCTTATGATAGCTCCCCTAAAACTGTTTATCAATCAAAAGACAGTTGTAGCAGGAGATCATCAGACAGTATTTCCTATAATGAAGCCCAACTGGCTTTACTTTGTGAGAAGGCAGCCTCGCTGGCTGGAATCCTTGCCTTCCAGTGGAAGGAGAGGGGAGGGAGTGAATGGTGCCTATTTTTGCATTTCGCAAATTAGCAGACCATGAACTCTTCACAGGTACCTTTTGGTTAAACACCAGTTACTCATTTCCATTTCAAAGTCAGTGCAGGCTGAAAGAGCATTTCTTTTTAGAGCATGGGGTTCTTAGAAAAGCTAGTCATGTGCAAATGTGGACTGGAGCATGGCAGCACCAGATCTGGATAATGAGGAGCACATTTACAAAGTGAGAAATGGTAGAAAGTCACAGGAGCCCAGGCCAGGGAATTTCTGTATTCTGGTACAGCTAACTATTTGGAATAAAATTTAAGGGAGTCTGGGCTTGTCATACATCAGAGCCTTAAAGAGGAAGAAATTCAAAAAGAGCTCCATAATCTCTCACTACCACATTTTCCTGTTAAGACCTATATTACAAGGTAACACATTTCCTCATGCTTATAAGCAGACAAAGACCCCCAAAGGGAGCCAACCCTCTTCCCCTACAGCCACAGCACCTGCCAGAGGATGCGCCAGGGAAGCACCTGGTCCCAAGGGCCCCAGCTGCCCCTTCCACATGACACTCAGAGATGTGGGGAGTTTCTTTTCCAGCTCAGCATGGATGGCCTTGGCTCTTCTTCCTCCCTTGGTTTCCTCACCCCACTAGTTCAATGGGCAATGAGAGAAAAGCACTTTGGCCACCCTCGTAGTCGTTCCACTGGAATGAAGCTGTATATTTAAATGTACTCTGTAGCCTAAAATTAGTGGTTGGATTTTTTAATCTTGCTTTGTGTGCATTAGTGTCAAGCTCCTAAATTAATGCTTTTTGTTTGTCTGCATAAAACAAAAGCAAGGCTAAACTAGGACAGTGGCAGAGACACTAGACAACCCATGATAGGCTTGGAAACCTTGAGCAATATTCAGCAGGAAAATCTCTGACTTTAGGACCTACTCCTTTAAGACTTGATATTAAAATTCACCATGTTCCTTTTCCCCCAAAATGTGGGAGGTCTCAATTCAAATTTTGATGTCTGTTTTGTATTATTATAAATAATGATCACAAAATAAAGTAACAAGATATTTCAAGTCCTTCATTTGATTATTTTTTCCCAGCTGAAATTATCCAGCTAACATAAAACTTTTCCCAGTGTCTCCAAGATGTGTAGAGGCCCCAAATTAGCCATTATTGTTATTAACTTATCCCAGGTATTCATCTCAGTTCCAACCTTACACCATTCCCCCCTAGAGAACTGAGTGCCTGTGCCCCTGAACTATTCATGCTTTCTGTGCTCCAGCTCTGCAGCTGTAGGGAGGACAGAAGCCTCTCTTTACCTTAGACAGCCCATTGGAACCAGCTAAGGTGCTCTCTCAGTTCATTGCAGTGGCTATTGAATACAACCTGGTTTTGTAGACTGCTTCATGAAGGAAAAGGGCAAGTTCTAATCTGAGTCCTGGATTAACTCCAGCCAGAGTGGGTGAGATGACACCTTGAAGGAAGCAGAGTTATTTTTGAGTCCTGTATTTTGCTTTGATTGGCTTTTGCTCCTTTATTTTTCTTTGTGTCTGAGCAAATGCCATCTAACCAAATCAAATTATTGTTTATTGGTTATTTTATAATTAATTTGGTTCAGTACTTATTTCATTTCATTTACAGTTTAAAGATTGCATACATTTAAATAAAGTGGGTGAATGAAGAGGGGTGAGAAAACAAACAAATTGAGGGAAGCAAAGGTTAAATATGAGGAAGCGAATGAAGAAAAGCACACAGTGGTCCCCAGGCTCCCATGGGGATTCTGGCCTGAGAAATAGGGGATTTCAAAATCAGTTATTTCATGTAATACAAAAACATACAGGGCACGAGGAACCCTCAAGGTTCATCCACTTACAGGTTAATAACTCTCTCCTTTTTCTTTTGATTCTAGGCATGTTTAGACAAGGATGCACAGCCTTCAGGATGATTACCCCAAATATAGATGAGGAGGCCTCCATGATGGAAGATGTCGGAATGCAGGATGTCCATTTCAACGAGGTGAGTGCTCCAGCCCCTGTAGGTTTTCAGTTACTTGAATGTCTCAGAATCTACTGTTTACCCTTCCAGTGTATCAAACAAAGGCTTTTCTCTTTGCACTTGCTGTTGACATACTTTGTCTAATTAAAATGATGCTCCGGATAACTGAAACAGAGCAGCCAAAGATTCTGCCTTTCTCCCTTTCTAGGAATCCCTTCTGTACTCTGGAAAGAGAGTTTGAGGAGCTACTTAGTAGTGAAGTGAGGCTGAAGCTTCAAACTCTTGTGACGAAAGGCCTAGTATTTTGGCCATAAAGTTTCTCATTCTTTCCAGCAATTTATTTCTCCAGTTCATGGGTTTTGTTGCTGTTTTCACCTGACTTTTAAATCAGTGTGTCTGACACTAGATGTATTCCCAGTGTCCCCCAAACAAACATATGGGAGGCTAGACTAGGCTTGGAACAGGACAGCCCATCAGGCTCTGGTTTCTGCCTCCACTTGTGCTCTGTAGCCCAGGTTCTGGCACCACTAAGAAGTAAGATCACCCTGTCCCACCCCCAGTAGAGAACAAAAAGTTCGACATTAAATCATCGAAGCAATTTCTGTGTTTTGCCAAAACAGGATCACTTTACAGTTACTTATCTATAACAAGAGAGTTTTGAGATAAAGCTAGAAATTTGAATAAATGCCAGTTATCTGCTTATGTTCCCTGAACTTCCTCTTCCTTGAATATATGCCGGTAGGGTTTTTCATGTGTGCCTTCCTCCCCTCAACTCATGGCGGAATGGAACAGTCATGGGAAAGCTTTTCAGTTCTACCCTTCTTTTAAAGAAAATGAAATAGTCTCTTTCTGCATGTTGAAAGAAAGAACAGAGAAAGGAGTAAATATCTATTGCCTCTGTTATACTTATTTTTATATTGTGGAGTCCTACAATTAATATGAAGACTTTTAATCATGTTCTTACCGATAGGTAGGTAGCACCTATGCACAGACATCCTGCTTTGGGCTCAGAAAGTCTTTGAGGTCCTTACTTTTCCAACTGAGTGTCTGTGTGAGGCTGGATTTTCTTTGTATATATTTGTCATTCAAAACAGCACATAGAGCCCTGGCTGGTGTAGCTCAGTGGATTGAGTGCGGGCCTGCGAACCAGAGGATCAAGGTTCAATTCCCAGTCAGGGCACATGCCTGGGTTGCAGGCCAGTTCCCAGCAGGGGCAGCATGAGAGGCAACCATACATTGATATTTCTCTCCCTCTCTCCTTCCCTTCCCCTCTAAAGATAAATAAATAAAATCTTTAAAAAAAACAACACATAGAACAGATTGAATGGAGAAAGCAGCTATGAGAATCCAGGTTTCTCCCATGATAAAGTCAGATATTAAAGAGAGTCACAAAAACGTAAAATAGTGCCACTCTTCTCTAAATTTTTCGGAAATGAAATTTTTAAATATTATTTTGTTAACATGCTTTAAGTTTACTATTGTTATTTTAATTAAATTAATAAGTAAGTATTTTTACTTTTTTCAGTTTTCATTCCTCATATTATAAATATTGAGTGATAATACTCACATACATGAAGGGTCTTAGTAATTTTTAAGGTATTAAATAATTTTTATGACATATAAAAGGGTCTTAAGCCCCAAAAGTTTAAGTACCCCTATCATAAAATGTCTGGTCTCAAATGATGCTCTAAATTAAAAACATGAGAAAAGAGGGTAATATATTGAGTGTTTTTTATATGTAAATGTTAAAATAATTTTAACCAAAATAAGTAAAGTGTTCTTTGTATCCTAAAAAAAGTGCAAGTTGGTTATTACATGGCATTAACAGTTTAGCAATCTCCTCACCTTGAAACGCCTGGACAGATGGTAATTTTTTTTTTTTTTACTGTGAAATGTGAAACCTGCCACTGAGGTAAAGCAACAGAGCACACGTGCTCTTGGCTTTGAACCCCTCACTTCAGGGCCAATTGTAACTGGGTTTTTTTCTTGAGAAGAGGCTTGATGGGTCTTCTTGCAGAAACCATCTTTGTCCTCCAATGCCAAGTCAGACCTTTGGAGTACAGCACTTTGTTTAAAATTCAATAAGGAAAAAATCAGTGATGTCAAGAACAATTAAAGATTTGAAAGTAAACAGTTCTCAGGAACCTGTCCCACAAGGATCATAAAATGAAGCTCAAGTTTGCTCATCTGATTGAATAAATAGCCTGGAATAATCACTACAGCCTAGAGATTTAGCCTGTGAAATCACATACCAATTTTATTGGGAAATTTGTAAATGGCACCAATCTGAGCAATAGCTAAACATGTGACAGAGATTAACTTTATCAGTTATTTTCAAGATATGGATTTTCCACCCTGACCTTGAAGCATAAAGTTGGAAAATCTTTAACAAGGTCCACAGTACATGACAATCTATAATGATTGGGATGTTTCACAGCAGGGTTATAAAGTCCTGAGCAAGCCCTGCACATGAAGATTGAAATCAGCCAGGAATGAAAAGAAGAACACGTGTTCTAAAACCCAGGAAAACAGAAATTGTCGTGTACGTTTTTGCTTTAGCCATCAGGATGTCTTAAGAAAAAGAGAAATTTGAAAATCTCTGCCAGAGAAGGGAATACACAAAAATTAATAAAAAATCATTATCCATTTAATCTGCATTATTAGATATATTTAAATGCCTTTAATATTCCCCTAAATGATTTTAGAGAAGCTACCCAAAAATACACAGTTCTTCTCTCAGCAGGCCTCAGTGAGTTTGTATTGGTTCCAGTTTATCTTTCCTAACTCTGATCTGAAGGGCAGACTCCCTCCAACTAATTTTGATTGGATGAAAAGGAACATCCCTCCCTGGCCAGGTGGTTCAGTTGGTTGCAGCATCGTTCCATATACCAAAAGGTCACAATTCAATTCCCAGTCAGGGCATGTACCTAAGTTGCGTGTTTGATTTGTGGTCAGGGTGCATGTGGGAGGCAACCAATGATGTTTCATTCTGTCTTTCTCTTCTTGTCTCTCTCTCCTATCTTCTCTCTCCAAAATCAGTTAAAAAACATCCTAGGGTGAGGATTTTAAAAAACAAAGGAACATTCCATTTGTTTACAATTTTGTTTCACAAGTTGGTTCCTGTGCAGACAAATGAACTCTGAGTCTGCTGTGGTATAAAAATTCTACACAGCCCAAGTAGTTTGAGATCCCTGCCTCATTATGCCAGACAGGGTTCTAGGAGGAAGTATGTGTCATGCTTGGGAAAGTGACAAATCCCTAACAAGGGACTATTTTTGAAAGTTTGGACATGGCTTGGGGAAACCAACAAGGAATATTGCAGGTTCCTTGAGATTAACAGCAGCTGGGTTACCACCCTTCAACCTCTGGACTCAGGTTGGAGAGAGAGAGAAAGTACACAGAGGCACAGCCTGATAGGACCTGTGGGCTTTATTTAGGGAAGAGTGCAATCCTAACACCCTTGTAGGGAGGGAGCCATCAAGTAACCACCCTACCCTCACTCTCCTCCTGACCACCAGACTCCCCTGGGCCTTCCATTGGCCAACTCAGCCAGGAGCTAGAGGACAGGGAGCAGGCCAGTAGTCCTGAGCATCTGCCTCCGGAAGCACAGAGCGAGGGACGACAGGGCTGAGAGGGCTGAGAGGGACTCTAGAGGGGAAATTGGAAAATGCAGTCCATCCTCATTATCTGCCCACTCGCTAAAATTTCTTTGTAATCCCCAAATCAGTACTCATCAGGTCATTGACTTACGGTCATTGGGGACATGCACAGAATGGCAAAAAACGTGAGCTCACCTATTCCTAACTGAGCTGGAACAGGGTAACATTCTGCCTTCATGGTTCAGCTCTCATGCTGTAAACAGGTGTCCTTTTTTATTCAGTGCCATGTTTTTCACATCATTGCACTTTTAAGCTAGTGATTTTGCTGTTTCAAATGGCCCCCAAGTATAGTGTTATCTAACTGTTTCTAAGCAGAGGAAGTCTGTGATGTATCTTACAGAGAAAATACTTATGTTAGATATGCTTTGTTTAATCATGAGTGCTTTTGGCCATGGGTTCAATGTTAATGAATCAACAATATATACTAAATTAAGTTTCTTTAAACAGAAATACTTGTAAAACAAAGTTATGTACTTTGATCTACCATAATTTTGTAACAAGAGGCTCTCAGAAACCTAACCCTCTATTTCCCCAAGGAGGAGTGGTTCAGTATTCAATAATTTATTGTTCATGGTGACTTTATACAGTGTAACTACCATGAATTATGAGAATGAGAATCAACTGTGTCAAGCACACTCAACTGATGTTTCACTCAGTAGCAACTATCACTATTGCATATAGCAAACATATGAAGTTAACCAGGCAAGTCTTGCTTATATTAGCCAAATTGTTTCTATTTAGAAACAGCTGCCAGTAACAAACATAAAATGTTTACATCTGCAGAACATCTCAAGAGATAGGTGTAGTAGCAGAATATATTAGATGATTCCTCTGTTTACATTTCATCCAAGCTTGATGATTGTCTGTAATCAATAAAGTTGTCTAACCACTTTTCCTTGACTGAGAGTTATGTAGTGTATTCTCGCTATTAGAATGATTCCCCAAAACAAGAGCAGTAGTGAGCAGTGAGCTTGATACATGGAACTTGTCTAATGCTCCACCTTGGCTCATATCAGGACATACCCCCTGCTTCATTTAGCAAATATTTGCTAAGCTTCTTTGGCCCTGAGCTAGGTGCTGGAAATACAAGGGTGTGCAACATGTCGTCACTGTCCTAGCAAGCAATACTGCTTTTGATTCTTTCTTCCCTTCAAGGAGAAACACATAAGCCACTCTCTCTTCGAATACAAATTCCAAGTTGACTGAGCTCTTCGTGACCTGGACATTTCTATATTAACATAAATCGATGCATTCCATGAACTAGCTGTATGTCATGTGCTAATTTAGGAATGTATAAATGAGGTGCCTACCTCAGAAAGTTTCACTTAGTGCAGTAGTCCTCAAACTTCAGTAAGCTTAGAAATTACTTGTATTCTTGTTACAAGCATAGTAACTTGTAACAAGAATACAAGTAATTCTCCCCCAACACATACACAAACACATACACCCCCAGATTCATTTGGGTGGGTGTGGCACCTAAGAATCTGAATTTTAACAAGCATCCCAGGTGCTTATTCTAATGCAAGAGATTCTCAGATGTGTCTTGAGAAACACTGGTGGTAATTTGGATTATGTCATGAAGTATAACATTTGCCCAAGCCAGGTTGCACATTCACAGTTATTCCCAAATTGTAGATAATACAGACAATACCTAGCTTTATACTATAAAAGTGAAATTAAATTAATCCTGAAGTGAAACAAATGGCATTTAAATGAAAACATTTAAAATATCCTACATAGCACAGCATCAGTGTGCTGTTTCCACAGACAGGTGCTAAGTACCATCATTGTATCAGTGTGGCACACTTAAAACTAGCACTGGCTAATTACATTTTAAACAGCTTCCTCAATGGTTTATGAGCCTAGTGCACTGAGGGCTTTTTAAGACATCATAAAATGTGTATTTTTCAGATGCAAAAATTTCATTGAGGGTTTTTCCCTAAAATCAGTAATTACTTACAGTTCCTTGTGTATATCAACAATTTAGAAAAAGGTATCTTGGCATTTAAATTTTAAACAGAATGGTAAAACCATGAGGTTTTCTGTATGATTGCCTTTCAAAGTCACGACTATCTGACCATTGTCTGGATTAGTTCTGGTTTTGATGTGAAATGCTTCCTGAGAATTCTAAGTCAATTAATACGTTGAGTTTCTACTGACTTATATGCTCCAATATTTAGTTACTGTGATGTCTTAGTTTTTATGACACTATATAATTTTGTGTTTTTGACATATGTTCTCTCAAACTTAACTACCTGTAGTCACGGTTGTTTTTTATTTTCTTTACAAAGAATCATTACTTGATGCACCAGCTGTAAAGGTCTAGGTATGGAACTGACATTAACTTGAATAGTTTACCTTTGCAAATTTAGCTCAGATGTTCAGTAATCTATACTCTACTTTTCTGAGAAAAGAATTTACCTTTCCTAAAAGCCATTTTTAGTGTGTTATTGGATGAAATCTACATGGACTCTGCTGTTCATATTATATATTGCTATTTCTTTATAAAAAGTGATTTTAAACTGATAAACTATAAATTCTATAAATGCCTCCTGAATCAGAAAAAAGATAAAGTCCAGTAGAGTATAAAAGTTGATGTGTTATTTCCTAAGTTTTTATTACAATCAAATTAAAATATTTATTTTTCATTTCTTTTAAATAACTATTTATTATTGTTCAATAACACTTGTCTGTATTTTCCCCCCTCCCCTCCTCCCGATCCCAGCCAAACCTCCCTCCGTCCCTTGCTTCCACTCTCCCCACTGTCCCCTCCCCCATCCCCTGTGGCTATTGTTAGATTGTTCTTAATTTCAGTGACACTAGCTATATTTTGTTTGCCTTTTTTGTTGCTGTTGATTATGTTCCAGTTAAAGGTGAGGTCATGTGGTATTTGTCCCTCACTGCCTGGCTTATTTCACTTAGCATAATGCTCTCCAGTTCCATCCACGTTGTTGCAAAGCATAGGAGCTCTGTCTTTCTCTCTGCTACCTAGTATTCCATTGTGTAAATGTACCATAGTTTTCAATCCACTCATTTATTCATGGGCACCGATGTTGATGCCAGCACTTGGCTATTGTAAATTGTGCTGCTATGAACATTGGGGTACATAGGTTCGTTTGGATTGGCGTTTCAGGGTTCTTAGGGTATAATCCCAGCAGCAGAATTGATGGCTCAAAGGGCAGTTCCATTTTTAGTTTTCTGAGGAAATTCCATACTGTTTTCCACAGGCGCTGCACCAGTCTGCATTCCCACCAACAGTGCACTAGGGTTCCCTTTTCTCCACAACCTCTCCAACACTTGTTTGTTGCTTTGTTTATGATGGCCATTCTGACCAGGGTAAAGTGGCATCTCATTGTGATTTTAATTTGCATCTCTCTGATGGCTAGTGATGCTGAGCATCTTTTCTTATGTCTCTAGGCCCTCTGTGTGTCCTCCTTAGAAAAGTAGCTGTTCAAGTCTTTTGCTCATTTTTAATTTGGTTGTTTGTGTTCCTGGAGTGGAGTCATGTGAGTTCTTCATATATTTTGGAGTTCAAACCCTTGTCTGAGGTATCATTGACAAATATGTTTTCCCATATTGTTGGTTCTCTTTTCATTTTAGTGTTGTTTTCTTTAGCCCCGCAGAAGCTTTTTATTTTGATGAGGTCCAATTAGCTTATTCTTTCCTATATGTCCCTTGCTTTAGGGGACATACCAGTGAAGATGTTGCTCTGTGGAATGTCTGAAATGTTCCTGCCTATGTTCACCTCTAGGACTTTAATAGTGTCACGACTTATATTTAACCTTTTATCCACCTTGAATTTATTTTTGTGTACGGTGTAAATTGGTGCTCGAGCTTCATTGTTTGCATGGATCTGTCCAGCTCTCCCAGCACCATTTGTTGAAGAGGCTGTCTTTCTGCCATTTTATGCTTCTTCCCCCTTTGTCAAATATTAATTTGACCATAGAGACTTGGGTTTGTTTCTGGGCTCTCTGTTCTGTTCCATTGATCTATGTGTCTGTTCTTATGTCAGTACCAGGCTGTTTTGATTACAGTGGCCCTGTAATACAGTTTAATGTCAGGTACTGTGATCCCTCCTACTTTCTTATTCTTTCTCAAAATTGCTCCAGCTATTTGGGGTTGTCCATATAAATTTTCGAAGTGTTTATTCTATATCTGTGAAATATGCTGTTGGTACTTTAATAGGTATTGCCTTGGATCTATAAATTTCTTTGGGTAGTATGGATATTTTTATAATGTTAATTCTTCCAATTCATGAACACAGTATATGTTTCCATTTGTTTGCGTCTTCCTTAATTTCTTTCTTCAATGTTGTATAGTTTTCTGAGTACAGGTCTTTTATCTCCTTGGTTAGGTTAATTCCTAGGTATTTTCTTTTTCTTGTTGCTATATTGAATGGGATTTTCCCCCTGATTTCTGTGTCTGATGTTTGGTATACACAAATGCCATTAATTTCTGAATGTCAACTTTGTATCCTGCTGTTTTGGCAAATTCACTTATTAGGTTGACCAATTTTTTATTGGAGTCTATAGGAGTTTCTGTGTATACTATCAAGTCATCTGCAAACAATGACAGTTTTGCTTTCTTCTTTCCAATTTAGATTCCTTTTAATTTTTTTTTCATGTCTGATTGCTGTGGCTAGGACTTCCAATATTATGTTGAATAAGAGTGCTGAAAGTGGACATCCTTGTCTTCTTTCTGATTTTAGAGGGAAAGCTATAAGTTTTTGCCCATTGAGTATGATGTTGGCTGTAGGTCTCTCATAGATGGCCTTTATTATGTTGAGGAATGCTCCCTCTATTCCCACTCTGCTGAGTGTTTTTATCATAAATGGGTGCTATACTTATCAAATGCTTTTTCCACTTGTATTGATATGGTCATGTGATTTTTGCCTTTGCTTTTGTTTATGTGTGGTGTATTATGTTTATTGATTTGTGAATATTGTACCATCCTTACATCCCTGGGATGAATCCCACTTAGTCATAGTGTATGACCTTTTCAATGTATTGCTGGATGTACTTTGCCAATATTTTGTTGATGATTTTAGCGTCTATGTTCATCAGTGATATTGGCCTGAAGTTTTCTGTCTTTGTTGCGTCTTTATCTGGTTTTTGGATTAGGATGATGCTGCTTTCATAAAAAGACTTTGGTAGATTTCCATTTTCTTGGATTTTTTGGAATAAT
>PVKM010010432.1:0-34947 GCA_004027735.1 Carollia perspicillata
TTTTTTTTTTAATATCACTGGAAATTAGACACAGTTTCCTGCTCGAAACCAGCCCACTGCCTGGCATCATTTCTTGAAACCAATTGCTATGTCATTCCAGTCTAAGGGGCAACTTGAAATTCAAAAACAAATTCAGCTGCAACTTCTTTTAAAACATCTTACTAGGTTACTTTTCTGTCTTACGTCACCCAGGTTTCCAGAGATCTACTCAAAATGTCTAATGAGGCAACAAATTCCTTTATTGACTATTCAGAATGTGGAAACAAATTGGAGTGACTCACTCAGGCCTTTTCTTAACCCTCTTATTCAGCAAAACAGTTTATTTTACTGAAAGAGTAGGAAAAAAGAGCTGACAATTTAGAATTAAATGAAGGAAGTAGGTCCACCCTCTTTTGTGCCTCTAGGGCATTCAGGACTATCTTTTCACATGAGTATATGTTACAGCTTAATTGAGATCGTAAAAGACCAAAATCTCGGTTTATTTATTGTCCTTCTGAAAATAATTGCTATGTGTGCCTTTTCACTTATTATGAATTATTACTCCAACTATTTTTTATCAAGAGTTCTCTTTTTTTAGTTTTATGTTTTTTGTTTGTTTTACTCTAAACTGCACTATTTCTGTGTTATTATTACCCACAGGTATAAGTTTGCTTACTAGGGAGTTAATACTTTCTAAGGAATAGAAAATAACGCAAGAGTGGGAAAGTGCCAAAATTTTTATATTTTTCTTTAGAGTTTGCCTAAAAACTTTTGAATTATTTGTATTCCCTAAGAATATTCTAGATAATAATGAATAAAGGTATTGAAGAAACTACACTGGAGATTAAAAATTCAATAACTACATGCATAAAATATGTTTATATATACACAAAGGATATGCATTGTGAAAGCAATACGTTACTCTAAGTGAACTTAGAGTAGACTTAGCTGAGACTCCTCAATTTACAGGTATTGAAAGAAAGGCTAGGAAAATAAAGGGACTTAGTGAATACCACTGGGAAGTTAGTATATGGTACCACATCTGGAATACTCATCTCTTGAGCACCGAGTGTTTGCTCCAATATTGCATTCTTACCTTAGTTCATTGCTAAACCTGGAAACTCCATACAGTGTTTCTCATGCACTCATTCATAAAAAATAAATCTTAAGGACAGGAATGGGGGCAGCAGAGAAAGATCACCTCAACCTTAAAATGTTGAGAGTCAGCTCTTTATTTTCTCTTTAAAAATAGCAGCCTTCCTCATAATTAAAAATAGCATTCCATGTTCCTCTTTTCTTTTCTTCTTAATTTCAAATCTTCTAAACTACTTGCTTGAAGGATAGGGTATTACCATGAACATAAATATGAGAAGGAAGTGATATAAGTTCTGACATTTGGTTTGTGAAATCTTTTCTTGACTTCTTGAAATTCCACAAGAAGTTAGACATTAGGAGATAATAAGGATAGCTTACAAATAGGAAGCAATTAAATACATAATTATTTATTTTAAATTTTCAGAAGAATGGGACCTTAGTTTTCCTTTCATCTAATAAATTGAGATTAGTGTCTATACATATATACAATTAACATTAACTTAGAAACATAAACTGCTAGAGATAGAAGATAACTTAGATATTATTTAATTTTAACTTCTACATTTTATAGATAGTTTAAGTGGCACATAGAAATGCAGCAGGATAGAAAGAGCTAGGTATCTTAATACCTAATTCATGGTATTTTCTTCAATGTGTAGCTGGAAACCATTGCTGCTATCAGAAATCATTTATGCTTAAAATGAAGAACATGAATAGGAAAACATCTTTTACTAAAACGGGCAAAATGTTGCATCAGTCATTGTCTTTATCAACTCATTATAGTAGAAAACTTTGAAGTCCAAATTAAAGGCAACTGCAAAGAAGTAAATCACACCAAATACAATTATTCTTGAAAAAAAAATGAATTTGTCTTTTAATAATTCAGCTGAAAAAGTAAATTTTAAAATATGTAAATTAGGGTGGAAATGGGAGGGAGATGGGGAGGAATGGGTGGGCAGGCTGGGATGGGAGTAAAAGACAGAAAACTATACTTGAACAACAATTAAAATAAAATTAAAAAATAAAAGATAAAATGAAAAAATAAACTATGTAAATTACTATATCGGTGTTCATAAAAAAAGTCATCTGGGTAAGTGGTACAAATAAAGCTATCATGTTTGCATACTCACAATTTCTCAAGTACAGTTGTTTTCCTGACCAACAGGGAGTACATTCCAAGACCCCCAGTGAATGACTGAAACCATGATAGTATCAATTCTTGGCTTCTCTCTGGTATGTTGAAATTGGCAGCATCCCTACTCTGGGGCTTTGGGGCTGTTATTAGGTGAAATAAGGGTGACTTGAACACAAGCACTGAGATACCACAACAGTCAGTCAGATAACTTAGATGACTGCTGAGTGACAAAGGAGCGGGGTCCACCGTGCGGAGATGCCGGATAAAGTCATGTCCTAGGCAGGACAACACAAGATGGTGACAGATTTCATCGTGCTACTCAGAAGTTAACTGTTTCTGAACTATTTCATTCAATATTTTCAGACCAGGATGACTATAGGTAATTGAAATTGTAGAAAGTGAACCTGTGGGTAAGGGGAACTATCGCCACATAGAGCTGTGAATGAGCTGAAAACAAGGACTCCAACGAGAAGCCTACCCGAGAGTTTGTTAGGTGTGTACCAAATATAACTCCCTATATCTTTCTCAGTTTCAATACTTATCACCAATTTCTTGAATCAGAAAAACAGATATTATTTTCATTTACTATGAGGATACACATTGCATTGGTAATTCTTAAAACTGCGAAGATACTTTTTTCTCAAGGGGGTATAATACTGGTAGCAACATGGCAGATTTCTTAATTTGTTTTTTAATACATAGGCCAAGCGGCTAACATCAGGTTGTGAATCAGAAGGTGTGGCTTTCACTAGAGGTTTTCACTAAATGGTTTTTGTACATTCAAATAAAACACTTTACCCATCTCAGCATCACTTTACTTATCCATTTACATATACTAACTATTCTGGACTTGCTAGTCTTAATTTACCTTTTCAGTATTTACATTCTGAACAATATTTCACCTGGGAAAAATGCATCTATGTGCCATACATTATATAGTTTATTTAATGTCATTTGAAAATTACATAATTAATATTGAACTAGGACAAATCTTACCTGGTTATCCAAATTCAAAATTTATTTTTTTTACTTTCTTCTCTAACAGTCCATAATAATAGTTATAAAAATAAGTTAGTAAATACAAATTGATCAAATGACAGAATACCAATGTAAGAATTTAAGGATTATTTGATATAATAAAGTAGTCAGTTTAATACAAGAGAATGTTCTTCAATGCATTTTATATTTTAAAACCCATGATTTTCTCTAGTACTTAGTCTATCACACACAGTGGGTAAATTAAATTATATATACAGTTACTGCTTATCTAATAAGGTTGTAATGAACAGTTCTTGAAATGTTTTATCAGTTCCCCTTCTCTTAGAACTGTCTTCACTGTCCATAGGGATGGGTCCCTGGGGAGTCAATGACACTCTTTCTCAATCGTAACTGATTTGACCTAGCTACACTTTTGACACAGGCTGGCTTAATTAACCTCTTCCAGAAATTAGAATTAGAATTAAGAAAAAAACTTTTTAGCCTAGTGCACGTCTTAAGAAACCAATGCGAACTCAGGACACCGGGGTGACCCCCCTCCAGCTTCTGAGGATTGGAATCAGCAGCCTGGTATGGAAGGCTATGGGATAGGTACTTGGAGGGAAGCAGAGATGGAAGACAGACAAAATATTTCAACATTAAGGATCCAGTTTCAATCTTTCCTAAAAAGCAAGCTACTTTCTTTCTGTTAGATTGCATGAGAAAATACAGTAGCCATTTAATAAATGTATTTGTGGTTCAAGCTAGCTCACAATTGGCTTCGGTTACTTGTGAACAAAGAGTCCTAACTAAGCCTTGGACAATTTAGTAGTTTTGTTAAAATCAGTCATATAAGACTTAAAGAACTTTCAGAATCACCAATGTGAAATAAGTTGACACTAAAATCATGATCTATACTGATTATGAAACTATGCTTATAAAATGAGTAAATCATGGACGTAATATATAGCACAATGACTGTAATTAATAATACTGTATCACATATTTAAAGTTGCTAAGATGGTAAATCTTAAAAGTTTTCATTACAAGAAAAAAAAAACATTGTGTAGTATGTATGGTAACAGAAGTGGTGATCTTTTCCTAGTGCCAATATCGAGTCACTATTTTTGTACACCTGAAAATTATGTTGTCAATTAAACCCCAATTAAAAAAAAAACTATGTTCATGAAGATATAACAAAACCAATAGAAACATTGCTAGTGTCATCTGAGTTACAGTTAAAATAAATTTAAAATATTTTAATGATCAAAACTACAATGAGGTACCACCTGACACCTGTTACAACAGCCGTTACCAAAAAGAAACGAAATAAGTGTTGGCAAGGATGTGGAGCAAAGGGAACTGTGGCCTGTTGGGGGGAATTCGAATTGTTATAGTCACTCTGGAAAACAGTATTTTCCTCAAAAAATAAAGAATAGAGTTATTGTATAATGCAGCAACCCCTCTTCTGGGTATCCACCTGAAAAATTTGAAAACAATTATTCATAAAGATACATGGATCTTTATGTTAGTTGCAGCATTATTCACGGTGGCCAAGGCATGAACAACCAAATTGTCCTTCAGGAGATGATTGGATAAGAAGTTGTGGTAAATAGATACAATGGAAAACTATTTAGTCTTAAGAAAAGATACATTTCCCATGATGTGAATGGATCATGAGAATGCCATGCTGAGCAAAATACATCAAATGGAAAAAGTCAAGAACCATACGATTTCAGTATATGTGGAATATAAAACTGAAGGCAACAAATGCACCAACAAGACAGACGAAACAAAAACTCATAGACACAGACAACAGTGTGGTGGTTACCAAAGGAAAAGAAGAGTAGGAGTGAGGTAGTAAAGGGTGAAGGAAGTCAAATCTATGAAGACAGAAGGAGATTTGACATTGGATGCTAAACGCACAATGCAGTACACAGTTTATGCATCATAAAACTGTACAGTTGAAACCTATATAATCTTCTTAACCAATGTCATCCCAATAAATTTAATAATAATAAAAAAGTCATCACCAAACAGAAATCACGTAGATTTTCCTGCTATCCACTAAGTGTTTGAAATTTTGGATTTTATGCTTAGATGTATGAGCTAATTTCAGGTAATTTTAATAAAAAGTTCAAGATTTGTGTCTAAAAATATTTTTTCTTTTTTTCACCAGAGATTTTTATATCCTTACTCATTTTAAATACTGTTTAATTTTAATATTTATTATGTTAAAAAGATACTGCTTTCTATGCCACATAGAAAGCAATTCTTTTGCCTCATGGCATATTCTAGAATAAAGGACTTTCTACTCTCAGCCTATTGGTGCACATGATGAGTGTTCACTGCCTACATTTTAAAGCAATGCTTAAATTAGCTTACCTACCCTTTATATCATATCTTGTAATTTAAAAGCTTTGTGAGGCCATGAGAAGAGTATAATGGGACCATAGATCAAGGCACCTCATTCATTAACTTTTTAAACATCACCTCATTTATTTAGACTTCCTTGAAAATTTCTCTTTTGATAAGTAGCAATTTTATTAAACATCCATTTAAGTGAAATGAGAAAGAATGACACACTTTGCTCCAATACATATAAAAGCTAAATTCCTACATCTAAATTCACTCTAGCCAGGAACATTACAGTGTGATCACTACATCTGTTTTTGGTATATATAAGAGTGGGAAGAAAACTACTGGCTTTTACATTTACAGAACACCAAATAGCTAATACAGATTTTGGCCATGTGGGAAAACTTTGATGAAATTACCCTGTCTAGAGGAGCAAAAGGGTGAAGTCACTGGATTAATGGCAGGCCAAAATATTTGAAAGGTGAAAGCAGGCTTCAAGAAGTCTGCAAGAAGTGAACCCAGTTACCAAGGGTAATTCATTAAAAATAACAGTACATCTTGAGGCTTCACGCAAAAGTCAGAAACACTAGACCTATAAATGAAAGAATAACTGTCATAGCAGAGAATACATACCACCTTGCAAATATAGTTCATTTTGTAACAAACATATAGAAGTACTCTGAGAGAGTGTTTGAGGAAGTAGGAGATTAAAAACAGTGATATGCAAACTTTTAGATGTAATATTTCTGGTAAGATATTCAATTCACAGATTAATGTCCTACACAATTTATTAGTAGAAGAGATACAGAGATACAAAATTAATCCAGCCTTGGCTGGTATAGCTCAGTGAATTGAGCTCAGGCTGCAAACCAAAGGATCGCAGTTCAATTCCCAGTCAGGGCACATGCCTGGGTTACAGGCCAGGTCCCCGGTGGGGGTCACATGAGAAGCAACCACACATTGATGTTTCTCTTCCTCTCTATCTCCTTTCTTTCCCATCTCTCTAAGAATAAATAAATAAAAATAAAATCTTTAGATACTTAATTAATCCAATGATTATTTCTTATCTACCATCTTATTCTGTAGTAGGAAAAGTATGGGAAAATGATACGTGGGATCAGAAATTCAGCCCTTATTTTCTCTAAAATATACTTACATAATTATCTTTCCTTTCCATTTAGCCCTTTCCATTTCCTTTCCATTGGTTATACCTTTTCAAATTAAAAATAATATGAAGTTTCCAGTACATAACTGCTCAGAAGTATACATATAAAAACAATATTTAGGGACAAAGTAATCCCAAATTATCAAGACAACCACATTTCTCTTTGTTAGAAAGTCGCCACTGCTTTGTTACTTCACAGAAGAGAGATTTGTCCACCTTTCACTACTGAGTACAAAAATGTCCAAACTATCTACATTCTCTTTTTCAGTTCTTTCAGGAAAAATAATGAACTATTGAATCAGAAGGGGAGATAACCTCACCTGCTGAAAACACATTCTGAGATTTTTTGAATATCATCATTCTATTGCAGTTGTCCCAATTTTCCCCCTTTGTCCTCCTCTGCCCATACCCCCACCCTATTAATTCCCACACTGTTGTCCATGTTTGTGGGTCATTCATACATGTTCTTTGTCTAGTCCCTTCCCCTTCTTTCCACCACTATCCCTCTCACCTCTCCCCTCTGGTCACTTTCAGTTTATTCCATGTTTCCATGTCTATGGTTCTATTTAGTTCATTAGTTTGTTTTGTTCATTAGATTCCTCTTATAGGTGAGCTCATATGGTATTTGCCTTTAACCAACTGGCTTATTTCACTTAGCATAATGCTCTCTAGTTCCATCCACACTGTTGCAAAAGGTAGGAGCTCCTTCTTTCTTTCTGTTGCATAGTATTCCATTGTGTAGATGTACCACAGTTTTTTTATCCACTCATTTACTGATGGGAACTTAGGCTGTTTGCAGCACTTGGCTACTGTAAATATTTCTACTATGAACATAGAGGTGCATACGTTCTTCGGAATTGGTGATTCGGGATTGTTAGTGTACATTCTTAGCGGTGGAATCTGGTCAAAAGGCAGTTCCATTTTCAGTTTTGGAGGAAATTCCATACTGTTTTCCACAGTGTTTACACTGGTCTGCATTCCCACCAACTTGTACTAGAGTTCCTTTTCTCCGCATCTGCATCGGCACTTGCTGTTTGTTGGTTTATTAATGATGGCCATTCTGACAGGTGTGACGTGGTATCTCATTGTGGTTTTAATTTGCATCTTTCTGATGGCTAGTGATGCTGAGCACATTTTCATATGTCTATGGGCCATTTGTTTGTCCTCCTTTGAGAAGTGTGTATTCATACCCTTTGCCTATTTTTTAATTAGATTGTTTGTCTTCCTGGTGTTGAGTCATGGAGTTTTTTATATATTTTGGAAATCAAACCCTTACCTGATGTATCATTGGCAAATATGTTTTCCCATACAGTCAATTTCCTTTTTCATTTTGATAATGGTTTCTTTAGCTATGCAGATGCTTTTTAGTTTGATGCAGTCCCATTTGTTTGTTTTTTCTTTTATTTCCCTTACCTTAGGACATATATCACCAACAATATTGGTACATGGGATATATGAAATTTTCCTGCCTATTTTTTTCCTCTAGGACTTCTTTGGTATCATGACTTATATTTAAGTCTTTTAAACATTTTGAGTTTATTCTCATGCATGGTATAAGTTGGTGTTTTAGTTTCATTTCTTTGCCTATACCAGTCCAATTTTCCCGACACTATTTATTGAATAGGCTATCTTTACTTCATTCTATGCTCATGCCTCCTTTGTCAAATATTGATTGATCACAGAGACTTGGGTTTACTTCTGGGTTCTCTATTCTGTTCCATTGACCCATGTGTCTCCTCTTACATGAGTACCAGACTGTTCAGATTACAGTGACCTTGTAGTATAGTTCTATATCAGGCAATGTGATCCCCGCTATTTTGTTCTTCTTTCTCAAGCAAGAAGCTATTCAGGGTCTTTTTTAGTCCCATATAAATTTTGAAATATTTGTTCCAGATGTGTGAAATATGCTGTTGGTATTTTAACAGGGATTGCGTTGAATGTATAGATTGCTTTGGGTAGTATGGGCATTTTCAAGATGTCAATTTTCCAATTCATGAACATGGTATATGCTTCTATTTATTTGCATCTTTCATAATTTATTTTTTCATATTCTGTAGTTTTCTAAGTATAGGTCTTTTACCTCCTTGGTTGAATTTATTCCTGGGTACTTAATATTTCTAGTCGCTATAGTAAATGGGATTTTTTCTTAGTTTCTCTTTCTGATAGTTCATTTATTGTGTACAAAAATGTCTTCAATTTCTGAATATTGACTTTGTACATTACTTTGCCACATTCACTTATAAGTGTGAGTAGTTTTTTGGTGGGGACTATGGGATTTTTTTATGTATGACTATCATGTCATCTGTGAATAATGACAGTTTTACTTCCTCCTTTCCAATTTCGATGACTTCTATTTCTTTTTATCTGATCACTATGTCTAGAACTTCCAGTACTAAGCGTGGTGAAAGCAGACATGCTTGTCTTAGTCCTGATCTTAAAGGGAAAGCTTTTTGCCTACTAAGTATAATGTTGGTTATAGTTTTCTCATATATGGCTTTTATTATGTTGAGGTGTGCTCCCTCTATAAACACTTTGCTGAGTGTTTTTATCATAAATGGGTGCTAGATTTTATTATATGCTTTTTTAGCACCTGTTGATACGATCATGTAATATTTATCACTCATTTACTTTGTGTGGTTTATAACATTTATACATTTGCAAATATTGTACCATCCTTGCATCCATGGGATTAATCCCACTTGATCATGGTGTATGATCTTTTTAATGTATTTCTGAATCCAAATTGCCATTATTTTGTTGAGGATCTTAGCATCTATGTTCATCGGGATATTGGCCTGTAGTTTTCTTTCTTTGTTGTATTTTTCCCTGGTTTTGAAATTAGGATGCTACTAGCCTCATAAAAAGAGTTTGGGAGTCTTCCCATTTCTTGAATTTTTTGAAATAGTTTGAGAAAGATAAGAGTTACTCCTTCCTTAAATATTGGTAATTTTCACCTGTGAAACCAGGGCTTTTGTGTGCTGGAAATTTTTTGAGTACTGCTTCAATTTTACTAGTTGTTATCAGTATATTCAGTCTTTCTGCTTCTTCTTGATTCAGTTTTGGAAGAGTGTGTGTTTCTAGAAATGTGTCCATTTTGTGCAGATGGTCCAATTTCTTGGCATATAGTTATTCATAGTAATTTCTTATAGTCCTTTGTATTTCTGTGGTATTTGTTGTACCATCTCCTCTGTCATTTGTGATTTTATTTATTTGGGTCTTCTCTTTTTTTTTCCCCTTGATGTATCTGATTAAACATTTGTCAATTTTGTTTATCTTTTCAAAGTACCAGCTCCTGGATTTATTGATCCTTTGAACTGTTCTTTTAGTTTCTATGCCTTTTAAGTCTGCTCCAATCTTGATTATTTCCTTCACTCTACTTGCTCTGGGCTTTGTTTGCTGTTATTCCTGTAGTTCTTGTTGATGTAGAGTTAGGTCGTTTATTTGAGAATTTTCTGTCTTCTTTAGGTAGGCATGCATTGCTATGAACTTCCCTCTCAGTACTGCCTTTGCTGTGTCCCATAGGTTTTTTTGTTGTGTTTTCATTTTCACTTGTTTTAAACACTTTTTGATTTCTTCCTTGATCTCATTGTTGAACCATTCATTATTTAATAACATGTTATTCAGTTTCCATATATGTGAATGCTTTTGTGTTTTTTCCTTGAGGTTGGTTTCTAGTTTCAATCTCTTGTGACCTGAGCACATACTTGATATAATTGCAATTTTATTGAATTTGTTGAGGCTTGTTTTGTCTCCTACCATGTGGTCTATCTTTGAAAATGTTCCATGTGTATTTGAAAAGAATGTATATTTTACTTCTTTGTAGTGAAAGGTTCTGTATACATCAATTAAATTCATTTGATGTAAAGTGTTATTCAATGTCTCAATATCCTCGTCTATTCTTTGTTTGGAAGATTTATCCATTGTTGACAATGTGGTGTTAAAATCCTCTATAATGAGCATGTTTTGGTTGATATCTTTAAGTCCACCAAGATTATCCTTACGTATTTAGGTGCTTCTATTTTGGGATGCATATATATTTACAAGGGTTATCTTTTCTTGATGGATTACTTCCTTAAGTATTATGAATTGTCCTTCTTTGTCTCTTCATGGCCTTTGCTTTGAAATTTATTTTATCTGATATAAGTATTGCTACCCCAATTTTTTTTATCATGTCCATTTGCTTGGAATACTTTTTTCCGTCCCTTCACTTTCAGTCTGACCCTGGTAATGTCATATGTTGTCCTAGTTTGGCCCTAGGCATCCCTGTTCAAAACTACAAGCAATCCACACTCCATTGGCTGTCTCCTTCAGATTTGGCTGACTCCCACTGTTCTGTCCTGCTGGCTTTCCATCAGCCCAGGACCCAGGAGTGGCTCATTTAAGGACCCTAGAGGACTGCCAGTACCTCTCCCATCTCCTTCCAGATGGGACTTCGGTGCAATCCTACCCTGGATCACCCCCAGAGGGCACTGTTCTGTCTTCTGGGAAGATGGTGGGAGTGTTTCCCTGTCTCCTCATCACACAACTTGGTCTGTCCCAGAATCTTTCTAATAAAGTACGGTTTCTGGTGAGTTAGCTGTGTTTCCTGTGAGGGGCCAATCTGTGTAAAAGGGGCAGCTCTTTCCTGCTTGCTGCAGACAGCAGCTCTGTCTAGGCGCCAAGGCTAGGCAGGGCCCTAAATCCCTGTTGTTGTACCTGCTGTATCTCTAATCTGTCTGCTCTGCTTCTTTTAGTCAATCAGGGCCCAAGGAACATTGTAGCTTGTAGTGTCTTTCTACAGGGGCCTTCCAGAGCTTTTTCTTCTTCCCCTGCAGAAATGAGCCCAGCAGGAGGTTGCTGAGCCAGGCCTCACAGATCTGCAGAGCCTGTAAGCCTGTAGGTAGAGATTGGGCTACCCTGTCTGCAAAGGGCAGCAGCAACTCTCAGGCATCCAGCTCCTGGACTTCAGTCCCTAGCCTGCCTCTTTCTTGCTGGAGGCTTGGGTGGGAACTCTCCATTCTGTCCAGTTCCCTGCTCACCAGCCATGCTGAGTTGGAGCCCACAGTCTCTCCAGCATGACTCTATTCCTCTTCATCCTTTGTTAGCAGAGCTGCTATAGGCAGGCACGTGCACGTGAGCACTGGTTCCCTGCTGAGTTGAGTTTCCCTTTAGCTCCCCTTTTAAAACAGGTGATGTGTGGCCCTCATGCTGCAGCTCCAAGCCCTGGGGCACCTGTTCTCCACACACTCCTTCTCCCCAGAAATCACAGAGTCTCTTTCAGTCAGGGTTGGCCACCTCCTTCCAGAGCCTCCAGTAGTTTTAGGTAACGTTTTTCTCTGGATCTCAACCAGATGGTGCTGTGGAGAGTCCCTCAGCAATGCTACAACTCGGGGCAGAGCGGGGATGCTGCCTCTGCTGCCCCCAGAGACTATCAGCCATGGGCAGGCCTGCTCTTGCCTTGTTGTTTCTGCATCCAGTACCTTCCTGACTGCCTGGCTGTCTCTCTCCAACCGTCCCTCCCAATCACACACCCCCTCTGCCACACCCCCACCCTGCTCCGCCTTCTGGAGTGGCAGCTCCGGAGTCAATCTGCTGCACAGCCAGAACCGCTGGTTTGGGTAGTGGTGGCAGCAGTCACTCTGCTAACAGAGCCCGGGCTACCCACTCCAGAGCACCCTGCAGCCAGGCAGACTCTTGCCTACTTACGCACACTCCCCACACTCTTGTCCACGTGCACACTCACTCACACATGCTCTCGCTCACTCTTGGCTGGATTTTCAAGTTGGTTGCTCTGTGGTTTAGCTACAGGACTGGGAGTGAGTAGAAGGAACTTCCAGCTGCTCTGCAGCTATCCTGGCTCTCTCTTGAGATTGTTTTATTAAATCACAGGTAACTTGCTCACTTTTGCACGTGGCTGTTTTCCTTTACAGAAATTGGGCAAAAAGATTTTATAGTTTGATATAAGTTTGAGTAGAGAATCATTACTCAGACAAATTTATGCACAACCCAAATATATATATATATATATATATATATATATATATATATATATATATATATATTAGAAACCCTTAGAGAGAGGTACTTTGTATTTTTATGGAAAAAAGTTCAGGTAGAAATTAATAGTCAAACATATATTGTCCCAAGGAAATTCTCTACTCCATAAGAGCCATGCTGAGAATATAAAGAAAGTTATGAATTTTTCTTTACAACAGATCAAGATGCAGACAAAATTGTGCACACAACGCACTTTATTTTACTGTGATTTTGCTCCTTTCATATCAAATGTAAAAACAAATAGTTACTTTAGTTTTCAATTTTCAATGCAAAATTTAACAAAATAGGTACTCTCTGAAAAACATATAAAGTTAAAATCATACAGAATTCTAATTGGGGAAAATTCTATAATTATTTCTTCCTCTGGAGTAGTGATTATCAAACTTGTCTGCATGTTAAAATTGCCTGGGTAGCTTTGAAAAATACTATGACTTACCTTTTATCACCAAATTTTTATATTGGATTGGTCTGTAGTAGCCTTTTTATTAAGGTTTTTTAAATATCTCTGGGTGAATCTACCATGCATCTGCTGCCACAAAATACAGATTAATGTTAAGCTGTGTTAATCTTTTAAGTAATGTAAAAAGTTTTGCTGAAAGCAAACAAGACTAAAGGTTATTTGCTACCCTCATAAAATAACTGGTATAATTAAAATCAGAGAAAAAAAGTAGATACTAAAAAATATTAAGTAAGTCAGATTAGCATAGTCAATCTTTATAAATCTCTTTAAAGATCTAATATGAAATAGAATATTTAGTAAGCCTACATATCATGGGTGAAACAATCTGATCTTCAGAAGCATGTCTGCCTTTCAATTCCACTAATTTCCCTTCGTTACCCATGGAAGATCATGGAAACAGATCTCATGTTATTTTTGATAATTGCATTGTCCTACATCTTAACTTTTTTCAAAGAGCAGACTGGAGTTCTCTAAAGTATGTGTTTCCAGGAGTATAGGGTGAGAAATGGAATTTGAGATGCCAAGATTATAATACATCTTCCTGAAATAAATGTCTGCATGGCTATATTTTCAGGAGTGAAGTAAGGATAAGCAGTATGCTTAAATTCTAAAAGGAGTTTAGTCAGAGTTAGGTGCTATTGTAGTAGTATAATTACTATAAATAAATAAATAAAATGGATTGTAACTTATCCAAATGAATCTGAGCAGATACTCTTATACATGTATATAGTTATATATAGATAGTTAAGTTTTAGAAAGTCAAAGGTTGTATGCAGATCTTCAACTGTGTGGGGGTTGATGCCCCAACCCTCCCTGGTATTTGAGGCTACTGTACTGATTATTCACTGAGACAATGTGAAAGCGAAAGACCGGAGTAAGCCATGTGTTCAATAATACAGGACTTGTTTCTGCCATACACTAAATACTGTGTCAAAGAAATAATTCTATCTTTTATAAAAGATAAAAGTTATAAATTTATAAACTGTCTACATACTAATATAGAGAGAGTTCTTTGATATATTACATCATTTATTTTAAGTATATAAAGTATTTATATTTTTGCTCCCTCTGTGTGAAGAAGTGAGAAGACACATTCACAATTTTCATATAGCATTTGTATTACAAAATATATACAGAATAAACCAATAAAAATGGGGGGAGAAGGATTTTGTACCCTTTTTAATATAGTTTTGACCTTGAACAATTTAAATGTATTACTATTATAAAATTAACATTCACAAACAAAATAAAGTGAATGCTCATGCTAATATTTGGGGGTTCAATTAATGAGACAACACTGAAAAAACTCTGGTCAAAAAATAATGAAGACGATATTTTTTAATAGAGGATGGTTTTAATAAATGTTCTTGTTCAACAAGTGAATGCTATGATATCTTGAAGATATTGTAATAGAAATAACTGTGGCCTTAAAAATATGTCTATATTTTTAAGTTTTAAGAAAGGCAAGTTAAACAGAAATGTAAGATGTGACGTACCTTGTGTAAAATAGGAAAAGTACATAAAAATAATAGCTGAAAAATGTGTTCATTAAAACCCCATGAGCAGTGTGCCCTGGGATGTGGTGATAGATGAGTTTTATGTTCTTTGTATTTAATGGCCCTAGTTCTGCCCACGACATCTGCGGTGGGCATTCTGTCTGCTGGACATCACAACAGTACCCTTCTTCCTCTGGGACATTCCCATACTATCCCTCTCTCCTCCTCAGTTGGGCTCTGGAAGAAGCCTCAGGCTACAAGGATTTAAGAGGGAACATGTCAGGAAACAGATGTGAGGTCCATTTAAGGCACAGAGGAAAACCTAGATTATTCTTCTACCAAGTCTTCCTTTTGAAAAAATAAAGAATATCTTGGACATTTTATCATAAAAGCTAGGCTGGACCTTCTGGAATGAAAGCTAGACTAACATAAATGAACGGTTAAATGCTCAGAGCAGAATGCGAGTAGCCAGTGCTAGCAGAATGCTAGGGATCAGTAACAGGCCTGATCACTTGGATTAATGCTTTCTTGTTCCTTTTCTCCTTTTTCTCATCTCTGGCAACCCAGTCACCATAATTGCTCTGGGGGACAAGCTGAGACTTGAGAACCATGTACAAATTTGTCATTTGGGAAAAGATTTCATAGCAGCATAGAAATCTGTAGCCAAGTCAGTTGTGGAAATGAGGTGGGTACATAAGGTATTGGCTTTGAGTTCTCTCAGCCAAAAAAAAAAAAAATGTTTTACTCAGGCAAACACTTGACCCTGAGTCTCCTTCCAAAGCTAATTCTAAGTTTGACTCAGAAGGCAGGAAAACCAAACAAATAAAGTAGTCATCAAGTTAACTTTTCTGACCAAAGGCCAGTTAGGGAGACTTAGAGGCTAAATAATGTTATGATGTAGAATGCCCTACAAGTTCCAAAACGGGTCTATAAAGGGCTCTTTAATAAATATTAAGCTCTCAAAACAACTCTGTGATTGTATCTTTTTGAAGACTAATCACTCCATAAGTGAAAAATTTTCAAATTTTTATCTGCATTGCAGGGCAAAGACAAATCTGAGATTTATACAGATACTCTGAGAAATTGCTTAATAACATTTGACTATTAAATAATGAAACTGAATTTCCCCTTACTTATAACTGGCTCTGAGACAAATTCTTTTAAAAGAGTTGAAATAGCAGCAGCCTCACTCAAATGAGGGTATTGTATCCTAAGGTAAATGAAGGACAGCATTCGACTGCTGTATTAAGACTGGAAAAGTCCTTGGCCTCATTAATTGTGGTTCTCGAACTCATGCACATCAGAACTACCTGAGGACTTGTTAAAACACAAGTGCATAAGTCTCACCCCCAATTTTCTGTTTCAGGAAATATGAGGAGTGTGCCCTCCATATTTTGGAAAAGAATTGGCTTTTTCAAAAGTTTCCAGATGGTGTGGATCTACTGTCTTGGGGATTACAGTTTGATAACCATTGCTTTAGAAGGGTATTATCCTATAGGTTACATACATATGCTCCTAGAGGATTTCATATCTCTATAGAAATTAAGTTTAAGTTTGTTTTCATTCTGATCAACACTGAATGCCATGTTAATATTTGATTTTTTTAAAATCCCAATGGTAACATTCTAATCAAGTTTTTTTATAGTCATTCAGTTGCAAGAATTTATATTTGTGTTTATAATCATGTGAGCACTAAGCTATTATGATGTTAATTTTTAGAGTGTTTCTATAACTCAGTCATTAGATGTGTTTTGGGAGTCCATGAATCTCTAATATTAGGAACACTGGTTTGCATGCTAGAATTCTCTGTGGTGGTATAAAAAAGGTGCACGTTAATCTCTCTAACAAGGAACATTCACATAAACATTTTTCTGCAGGTCTGTATCCTATTGTTTTAGCAAGTAGTTTCCAAATTTTTCAGTGAGCAGTGTTCCCCCAACATAACTTTATAAACTATATTTTAACTAACATGGTTTGGAAATTGGGGTGTGCAGCATAATATATATTTTCACACCTAACAACACATACATAGCGATTTTTCTTTAATGATTTAGGATGACCTCCAGGATTTTATATGGCATGAAGCTAATATTTATCAATTACTAACTACATACTAGAAACCAGTTCCAAAGCCTTACATGTCTTAACTTACTGATTCAATTCAATGACCCCATGAAATAGGTATTCTTATTATCACTATTTTACAAATTAAAACAGTAATGCAGGAGATATTGTGGGGTTGTGTTTGCCCACGGTGACACAGCAGTGGGTGAGGGACCTGGGTCCAAATCTAAGCATTACGGATCCAGCCATTTTTAAGGGCTAGCCAGACAGATAGATGTATGCTGATTGAAAGAACGTTTCTTCTCATCTGTATTCCCAAAGAGTGTTTAAGATGCCAGGGATGGTTCCTTAAATTATGGACTACAATGGAGAGTAATGCAGATGTTAAAAATTAAGTGGTGCATCTATAATTATTGATGGAAATATGTCCATAGAAATGAAATTGAAAAAATTATGTTAATAACCATTATATGGAATGGGATTCCATTTTAATAAAGGCATATGAGAATTAGATTAATAAATTAATAGTGGGTATACCCAGATAGTAGTATTACATTGGATTTTTATAATACATTCTATTTTTTGGATTTTTTGTAGTAGGTATATAAATTATTTTATAATTGAGGTGAAAGTATAGTATTTTTGAAACTATAATGTGCTGTAGTGATTGCTATACAATTATAATAAAAACTAATATTTATTTACCATTTATTACATGTCAAGCAATAATCTTAGAGTTGTTCATAGGGAAACTCATTTAATCACATTTAAGAAAATAAAAAAAGGTTGAGGTAGGAATTGTTATTATTCCATTTTACAGATGAAGAAAGTGAAAGATGAAGACCTAGAAAGATTTTGCAGTCTCTTCATGCAGTTCAAATGCCAGCAGTTTGAATCCCAAGCAATATTTCTAGACGCTGCAATACAAGGATCCACTCCCTTCTTGAGCGATGGTCCAGAAAAGCCCAGCTATTCCTTGCAGCATATTGCTGTAGGACCCTCAGTATTATCACTCCACCTTTCAGGTTGGATCTTGAAATTTTAGAGTAAAGTAATTCATTGAGATGGCAAGACACCAAATGCATTAATTTTGATGAAACTAAGCTATATTTTTTAGTTAAGATATTGATCGATAAGAGTTAACCAAAAGGAAAAAAAATAGTGTGGACAAAGGAACTGTAGTCTGGGAGCCATAAAAAAGAACACCATTTTCAAGCATTAAAAAAACTAATCTGCCAGTGTTATTACCATACAAAGAATGGGATTGTTGCAGATGATTGATATCTACTTTGTTTAGCACCTAGAAGTTTATGAAACTCAGTCCATATTCTCTGATTACCTTGCTTAGTTTGTTGTATTTTTGTGTGTAATAAAAATAAATAAAACTTCATTTATGTAGGGGTTTATCAAATCAGATTTGCCACTGGCAGGCTGGTATAAATCTCTCCTTTTCTACGCTTGGTTGCTCTGAATATTCTTTCTTTCTTTGCCCATTGAGTCTCAGTGGGAGGCTTTACTGTAATTGTAGGACAACCACGCAACGCCTAAACACAACCTAGCACTCAGCCTTTGATAACACAAATACACTCTGAAACACTTCTTACTACTTTCTCACAATAACAAACCAATTCTAAAAGAAATATGCAACTCCAAAAGCCGTCCTTTTTATTATGTTTCTCTCTGTTAAGACTGGGCTGGCTTTGCTGAGATTTATCAACCTCCTTTTTCTTCACTTCCTGGTGGCTGCAAAGTAGAGAAAAGAGAGCAGAGATACTCCACTGACCCATCGTATTCACAGCAGGTATAAGATGGACAGCTGGGTTCACTTTCAAAAACATTCCAGCTTTCCCAACCTGTTGCTGAAACTCTCATTCAAATATACATATGTAAAAATAATACTGTGTATCATCAGTACAATAGCTAAGGGTACACAAAAGTAAAAATTTTGTAGATCATTTTCTAATGATTTTTAAAAATGTACATAAGTACTGTTGATTCTGGGAAGGTGCTCAGTAATGCTGGCGTTTGCGGGGTACGATTGTTTCAAACACTTGCCTCTTACTTCATTCTTTAGTGAACATCTCTGGAATAAGTAATTACTGTGGGAACACATCTTTAGAGCTCTTCTCAAAGAGCAAAATTGGCAGAGGTTGGTTTTATAAAGTTCACAAAATGAATAGTGCCTTAATGCCACAAACAAAGAGATTTTTAACCACCGCTTTAAAACACCCAGCAAATTACCGATAAGTGAATCCGTGAATAAAGATAAGTCTTCAATTGACAAGAAAATGAAGGATTAGGCTAATAGTGTATTACAGCAATATGCCATGAATTCAAACTTAGGCTTTCTTCCCTATTTGGACTAGGTAATTACAAGAGCTTTTAAAAAAAATCCAGAAAGACTCTTTCTTTTGCAACATTTCTGCCTAACATCTCCTAAAATGTCTTTTACTGGTATTAACTCTTAGCATTAATCCTGCAAGTAACTGTCATGTTCTCACAACTGTGTATTTGAGGTAGTGATTCTCTAAAGTTACCCTTTGAAACCTGAGGGCTCTCTATAAAATATACTTGCCTACAAATACATTTCAGTAAAAATAATTGTATTTTTGACTACAAGAATATTGTGTATGTGTGCTCTACAAGAATATTTTTGAGGTCAAGATTAAAATATTTGAAAGAAGATTTCTATTTTTGATGTTAAGCCAAAATAAACAATCAGGTACTCATATCAAAATTAAGAATAAATAATATGAGCTTTAAGATAACCAGTGAAAGGCCTGCATTTAACTTCTGAAGTTAGTATATTCATATTTTTCCCTAAAGAATAAGTCAATTGAACTAATCCATAAATTCTGATTCTGATTTTAGAGTTGAATATTCATTCTTATTCAGATAGTACTATTTCCTGTTAATATAGAAAAACACAATAAGCTTCTTTAAAGCCTTGAGTTTTCATGTGTATTTTGCATTTGTAGACTAAGTGGATGTTTGGTCCTGTCTAAAATGTCCACAGAGGAATTTGGACAATACCAAAAAGTCCTTTAAATTTTGTCCTGTTCAAAACACCTATGGAGACATTAGGGTCATATTCTATTTAGGCCTTTGCCCATTTTTAGTCAAATTATTTTTATTGTCATTGAGTTGTATAAGTTCTTTGTATATTTTGAATATTAATCTCTTGTCAGATACATAATTTGTAATTATTTTCTTCCATTCCATCAGATACACGTTTTGTACTTATTTTCTCCCATTTCTGCCTTTTCGTTCTGCTGTGAAATAGCTTTTTAGTTCAATATAATCCCACTTATTTATATTTGCTTTTGTTGCTTGCACTGTTGGTATCATATCCAAAAAAATGATTGCCTAGAGCATTGTCAAGAAGATTTTTCCCTATGTTTTACTGTTTCAAGTCTTACATTTAAGTCTTTATTGCATTTTGAGTTAAAATGTCTACATATGTATTAGCTTATTATAGGCTTTCAAATCTGTCTATTAGTATCTATCACTTTCTACTCAGTACTATATTGTTTTTATTACCACAGCTTTGTAGTATATCTTATGTTTTGAAGTCAGGAAGTATAATGCCTCCAACTTTGTTCTTTTTCAAAGTTGCTTTGGTTGTAGAAAATCGTTTGTGGTGCCATACAAGTATGAGGCTTTTTAAATTCTGTTTCAGTGAAAAATGCTATTGGAATTTTAAAAGGGATTGCATTGAATCTGTATATTGATTTGGTAGTATGGGTATTTTAATAATATTAATTCTTTTCATCCATGAATGTGAGAGATATATCCATTTATTTCTGTCTTCTTTAATTTCACTCATTAAAGTCTATAGTTTTTGGTAACATCTTTCACATCCTTGATAAACTCTGCTTCTAGTATTTTATTGTTTTGATGTTATTGTGAATGGATTTGTTTTCTTTATTTATCTTTCAGACTGTTCTAATAATTCAGGTAAAATTTTGGGGGTTTTCTATATATAATATCAAGACATCTACAGACAGAGGGAATTTTCTTTCTTTCTTTCTGATTTGAATGTCTGTTTATGATTCTTGCCTGATTGTTCTGCTTAGGATTTCCTGTACTGTGTTAAATAGAAGTGGGCATATTTTATCTTGTTCCTGATCACACAGAAAAAGCTTTCAATATTTCACCATTGATTATGCTATTAGCTGTGGGCTGGTCATATATGGCCTTAATTACATTGAGTTATGTTTTTCAACACCCAATTTTTTTAGAGTTTTTATCGTGAAAAAATGTTGAATTTTGTCAAAAGCTTTTTTACTTCTATTGAAATGTTCATATGATTTTTATCTTCCATTTTGCTAATGTGGTCGATCGCCTTGATTTGTAGATATCGAACCATCCTTGCATTCCTGGAATAACTCCCACTTGACCATGGCCTTTGGTCTTTTCAATGTATCTCATTCAATTTGCTAATATTTTATTGAGAATATTTTCATCTATATTCATCAAGGTTATTGGCTTGTAGTTTTCTTGTGGTGCCTTTTTCTGGCTTTGGTATCAGGGTAACACTCTCCTCATAGAATAAGTTTGGGAGTGTTTTCTCTTCTTCAATATTCTAGAAGTGTTTGATGAGAATTTATAATTCTTCTTTAAACGTTTGTTAGAATTCACCAGTGAAGCCATTTATTTGGTCTGGGACTTTGCTTTTTGGAGATTTTTCTGATTACTCATTCAATAGCCTTACTCATTATTGGCTTGTTCAGGGTTTCTATTTCTTTATTATTCAATATTGATAGGTTGTAGTTTTTTTCTAGAAATTTACCCATTTCTTATGGTTTTCTAATTTGTTGACATATAATTTTTCATAGTAGTATTTTATAGTCCTTTGCATTTATGTGGTATCTGTTGTAATGTCTCCTCTTTCATTTAAAATGTTACTTGAGTTCTCTTCTTTAGAACTCAAGTAACAGTAGTTTAGCTGAAGATTTGTCCATTTTGTTTATCTTTTCAAAGAACTAGCTCTTACTTTCATTAATTTCATGTTATTTTCTTATGTTCTGTTTCACTTATCTGCTTCTCATCTTTATGTTTTCCTCCCTTTTGCTAATTTTGGGCTTAGTTTTTATTTTTTTAGTTCTTTGAGGTATAATGTTAAGTTATTTATTTCAAATCTTTCTTTTTCCTTAATGTATTCATTAATATCTATAAATTTGCCTCTAAAATACCACTGTTGCTCTATCTTACAATTCATTGTGCATTTTGTTCCCTTCCTGGGCAGGCCAAAGAATATGTTCCATGGCCAGTATAATCCACTGGATGGAGATCCAAATCAAGCAAAACTGCCAACTGTGTTCCCTGCCTAAATGAAATCACCAGCTTGGCTCTGCAGATGGAAAGAGTTGCTGATTGGGATTTCTGTTAAGGAACCACTGCAAACAGAAAAACACAGTCTGCCAAGATCTGAGTACTGGTTGCTGAAAACGCTGCATCCCTTCTCCAGCTTTATCTGATCCCCATTAGTTGTGCTCCACGAGTTCCCCCAGAGATTTCCGTGAAGTAAAACCTGAGCCTCCCAGAGAGCATTCTGCAATACTGGGAAAGCTTATGTCTACCTTGGGCTCCATTTTCCCCACAGGCCCATGGAAACCCTCTCAGCTTGGCACTGTGCTGGCCCGGAAGAGGGGCAAGGCACTCAAAGTGGAATAGGTCCTCTTACCCTTCCTATATAGTCCTTCTTGGTCTCTGTTGTCCAGAGAAGTATTTCAACACCCCCAGTTTCTGGGATTCTCACAATGATATCTTGTCTACGGATAGTTGTTGGTTTGTCTTCTTGTGAGTGAGACTGAAGTTGGGAAAGACCTGTGTCACCATCTTGATGACCTCTGTATTTCTTAGCAAGTTTAACCCAATACCTTTTTCATAAAAGTTTTCGAATATCAGATTTTTATTATTATTAACATTAAAAGATTTAAGCTCTTATGAAACTGCTCCAAATTAGCATATCATTACTGAACAGCTATAAGTAAGATATTAACTGGACACAGTGGGACATTCACAGGACATTTTTAAATGAAGCATTTATTAAATTTATGTGCAGATATGTTTCAGTTTATTTTATATAGCCAATGCCTTTTTTAAAAAGAGTAGACAAGAAAAAGACAACATTTAAAAAAAAAGAAAGGGAAAATAATGAAGCTACAATGCAGTTTTTTGAAAGCTGATGGGGCCCTGGCCCTGTGCTAAGCACTTGAGAGCTATGATTTCACTTATTTTTTACTGTAATTATAGGAGGTAAGCATTATCTCCTTATGTTCAAGAATACTGAGGTCATGGAACACTCCACGAATTTCCTAGTTATACAGCTAGGGGTAGGTGCAGCCAAATTTGAAATTCAGGTTTATTTGATTCCCCCACTAAAGTGCTCATACTCTGTTAGGCATAACCACATACTAACTTCCTTACTTAAAGACAAAAACAAACAAATCCAGCTTGTTAGATTTTACAGTTTCACCCAGAAAGACCCAAGAAAGACCACAACAGAGCACCTGGGTAACATGATTTACCATAATGTCTGGAAGTGTTATTGACCTCTTCATCTGCTTAACAATGAGATGTTATAGGGAAGAGGGTGACAGATGAGAGACATCTTTGCTGAAAGAAGGGCATTGTCTTATTGACTTTGACTGTTTTCAAAGAATAAAAGGAAACAGGAAATATCAGAGCATCTACATGTAAAACAATATTTGTGGAAATCTAAACTTGTTCTAATAATGATGGGGAGGTTTTTTTAAAAACATTAATTTATCGTGAAGATATGTAACACCCTTATTTTTCTTATAGTCAGATAGTGTCCTGGCTCCATCGAGTAATAAAAGCTAGTGTTTATTTCATAGTCTTTATGGAATTTTAAACATCATACTTAATGTAATGCCTTGTTATTCTTTTTAGCATGATTTAAAATGCACTGTAAAATGGACACATGATTGTCTGTTCCACTTACAATGGACTTCTGTCCATTTAAAATAACTTGGAAAGCAAAAGTAAGCTTTAATTCTATGAAAATAATATGATTTAGAAAAATTGGTAACATTGCCAAATTTTTAAGAAAAACAACAAAATATTCTAAAACCTAGCCAATATTCCTAATATGTTTATAAATCACAGAGAAGTGTTTACCTCAGCATACTATAGAATACTAAAATAATTACATTACTTTTCTCATTGGTAATTTCAAATATTCTTCTAAAATAAGAAATATAATGACAAAATACATTTCAATATAAATAAATTGTTTTAATCGATTGTGTAGGCAGTTAACAAATAAGGATATAAATATTTGAGGGGAAAAGACAAAACTTCATACTACCCCGATGCCAGAAGCATGTTTTAAGAAAGCTAAAGATACTAATAAATTTATTTTTAAGATGGAGTAAAATGGCCTAAATACACAATACACCACATTTTTAGTGTCTCTATGAAGACAATAGGACCCAATTAGATAATAAACATAAAATACACAAAATAATCTTACTAATAAATTTTCCTAATCTGGTTTAAATTTAGCTTTACACTTTATCACCTCTCAAACTGAAAAACTTCTGAGTTAATGCATAAAAAGGTTAAATATTAAAATATTCTGTATCTTCCCAAATTGTGAAATTAGTCATCACAAAAATGATACCACACAATATTTGACATTACTACATTTATGTAGTGCCTACTGCGTTCTAGACAGTGGGTTAAGTACTTTATTTGCAATACTTTGTCTCAGGTTCATAGCATCCGTGGGACATAAATATTAATATTTCCCCATTTTAACAGGTGAAATATTTGTACATTCTGAAGAGAAACCAGAGTGTTTTCCCCCACTTTATAGTCAGAGGAACTAAAGCTTCTAGTGAGAGGTTAAGTAAGGCATTTGCCCCAGGTCACACAGCTGAAGAACTGTAAGGAAGAGGAAGACTGCAGGAGGAATAGATCTGAGGGTGAATATTGGGAGTTTGATATTGCACACTGTAAGTTTCAGGTGTCTATTAGAAACCTAAGTGCAGAAGGTAAGAAACTATATTGGATATATTGGAAACGAAGTTGGATGTTTAAGGGTCTTGAGTTCTGGAGTTCAATATGAAAATGCATTACTTGAAAGTCATGAAATAATTGGTGACATTTAAAGCCAAGAGACTGGATGAGTTCATAAAAAGAATGGGCAGAATGAAGAGAAAATATTTAAGCATTGAACTCCGTGATACTCTAGCACTATTAAGTGGCCAAGGATTGAGGAGTGTATAAGGTTAAAGAAGACGGCAAACTCTTCGATACTATTCCCAGTGAGTGACGGGTCCATTTCCTCTCCCATTAAATTTATGCTTGCTTTGACCAAGAGAGTACATAGAACAAGTTTCATTTTGCTAGGTACAAGTTTAGGGTGCAAAGGGATAGCAGCCTTACCTTGATTTATTTGGCTCTGAATCTTCATGAATAAAGTCTAATTACCCTGGTGGGGAAAACACCGGGAGAAATTAATAAGGAGAGGAAACCTGCTTAATTCAGCCTTTCAGCTATTCTCACCAAAGCATCAGGTACATGAATGAAATCACACTGAAAACTTCAAGAACAGATCAGCCACCAGCTGAATAGCATCAAGTGACCCCCATCAATTCCACATGGAATACAAAAATCATCCTAGACCAAAGCTCAAGCCCCCAAAATTATGATATATAGAAAAGTTTTGAAGTAAAAGCTGGTGAGGTAGAAAAAAAGGAAGAGAGAATCGACCTTTAGAAATCAAGTGAAGAAATGATTCAAGAATGAGGAAGTGATTTGCAATATCAAATACTGCTTTAGTAGGATGAGAACTGAGGATTGACCATTGTGTTTATTGATGTGGATATCACTGGTGACTCTGACCAGAGTTATTTCAGTAGAATATTAGGGACAAAATCCTGCCTGGAAAGGACTCAAGGGAGAATGGGAGATAGGAACTGAAAGTGGATAGTATGAAAACCAGTTCAGTGGTCTTGTCTTAAAGGAGACCAACCAGGAAAATGGTATAGCTAGATGGCCATGTGAAGTCAAGGAGTTACTTGTTTTTGGAAGATTGGATAAATTACAAAATATCTTTATGCTCTTGCACATGATCCAAGCAGGGAGGAGAAATGAGTGATGAAGCAGACAGATGGGACAATTGGGCAAACATTGCCCTTTAATTGATGAGATGAATAGATTGTGTGCTCAAGTATAAGCATGGTCTTTCATCAAAGCACATTGTATTTATATCAACATAAGGAACCGTCAGAGGTATGTAGATAATTTCAATGAATCCATTTAAGATATTTTTTTCAAAGGTGTGGTCATGGCACAGGACTAACATCATAGATCAGTGAATTAAAATAGTTTGGCTTTAGGCATTTATAGGAATGCAATAAGTGATACGACAAAGAAATAGAAAGGATTATTTCATAAATTCAGATGATTTAGCAAAGTGTTAATATTCTGTTGAGTCCCACTACTCACAATCTTCGCCAAAATAAATCTGTGTGTATTTAAAAGTTAAATGGCTTTTAAAAAAACAGGTGATGGTTTAAAAAGATAACCTAACAGACAATTGCATCTCTAAGAGATTGCTTGATGGAGGCTATTTTCATAACTTATATGTGATACAATGTAAATTTTAAAAAGCAATGAGAAAAATTGAATGTTTACTATAAATACACCCATTTGGTCTACAACTACTCAAATACAAAATTTCCAACAACTGGATTTCTTTAGCTTTAGGTGACTGTCTGTCCCTAATCTCCTAGTTCACAAATCTATGAAATGTTTGAAGCAAAGATTTACTCTCCTCAAAGTCACTGTTGTACAGGAACTGCTGTTTTTTCTCTGCAATCTGCAACAGAGTTGGGAGGGGTTATGCAGGTTATTTTAGGTTTGAGGTCTAGATGGAGGAGGCAAAGAGGAAGAGAAGAAAGACCCACTCCCTGAGACTATCTTGCCCACACGACAAAGGCATTGATCCTTTGCACTTTTGGGTCTAGGCACCTCGTTTCAACCCTACTCCTCTCAAATGGATGAGGTTTAGACATTAAATTATGTCTTTCATCGCTGCCTAAAGGAAAAAGACAATAATTAAATTCATAAAACTGACCGTATTTGTTTTGGACTTGCAGAGTTATGGCAAAAGTTTCCATTTTTATACTTTCCCTAATGTAATATTCTTTAAACTTTTAAAAGTGCAATATAAAAAAATTAAAAATCATTATAGAACACGGGCTTCAAATTTGTACAAGTTAATGATTATAGCTCTAAGTTAAATTTTAGCCTCCCAGGTGTGTTTATTCCTACTATACATTCCTATATTAATTTTCATTTATATTTTGATTGACATTGATTTTGATTTACCTGGAGTCAGATCAAGATTGAATCCTGGTTCTATTGAACATTAATTGTGTGTACTCATCTGGTAAAATGGAGATAACTCTACCATGTATTCCAACAATCTTGGGAGGATAAAATGGGATAATGTAATGAAAGTGTGTTATGAAGTGTGAAACACTATGAAATATGTCTTTTGGTTATTTTTATACTAAAACATTAGCCAAGAGAAACTGTAGATTCAATTTACATTGGTAAGCAAAAGTAGGTTTACAGCCATGAGTATGAGAGACACAGAATTTATTTTTGCATTATTGTTCATGTATTAATTATATTATTTATTTGTATAACTTGTCTTATTATTATTATTATTTTGTATCCTTCCTTATGATTTATCTCAGGTAATGATAGCTGGTAATTTAACATATTTTTTCTCACCTCTGTATAATCCGAGTCTATTAACCTTTGTTAGAATGAGATCCAGTTTGGGGACTTTGTCCCAAAGGTGAATGTGAGAATGAGAAATGATTAGAGTGGAATGGAGCATATTTAAAATTTAAATTTCTCAATAAAATTTATTAAAGAATAATTAAAATTACTGAAACCCTAGAGCCTTCTAAAAGAAGGAAACAGTTTGTTACTTAATTGGGAAGTAAAAAAAATACATATCTAATATTTCCATATTATCTTATCATTAATTATCAACAAAGGCAAAATATTTTCTTAGCTAAATTTTAAAAATGATACCTTCAAAATAATTTAAACTTTTATGTATGTGTATTACTATGCAAAATTTTTAGGTATTATCACCCAGTATTGTAATTTTGATTAAATTTTAATGTTTAATATTCAAATTATAGCACTCATTATAAGACAAAACTTCAAAGATTGGGAAATAAGAAAATCAGTCCCACCAGTATGACATAAATATCAATTGTTATTATTGTTACTAAACTTCTTTCCATTTTGTGTACACACACACATATTAACATCATGGAAACCATAATAAATGTATAATTTGTATGTTATATTTTCACTTATTTAAGCATAAATTCTTTTACAGGTAATTATTTTTACTAAGTTGTTTAGGTACATTATAAAGGATCCCCCCCAAAATATAAAGCTATTACTTGATAATAAATATAATTTCCTTAGCTAGAAGACCTATCAAAATAAACACGTTTTGCTAAGGAAAAAGGTCACAGAGATTTGGGAGACGCAGCACAAAGCTGCTCTTCCTCACGTTAAACAGACATGATGGGTGAACAGAGAGATGATGCCATTAGGATATTTTCATTCAAATGCACAGTGTTCACACTGCCTAGTGAATAACAAAATTTCCACAATGTTAATAAATCCTTTTTAACCAACTGGGTCTTGATCAGCCCTTATGGCGGAGGAAGAGGGAGATCATTTAATTTTCACAAGGGTTTAAAAAGAGCTAGTCCTGCAGTTTCTAGCATGCATCTTCTTGCACGCAAAGTCTCATGAAAACCCTCACTTTTCCTTTACAATATGCTTCTTATTCTACCTTGCTTCTTCAAACACAAGGTAATTTTTCCAAGCTTATGTTTTTCTGGATTCTTGAACAGTGCTCTCTATTCACCCCTTTAAATAATATTTGCTTATTCCAAACAGGTGATAGCAAAATCATATTTCTCACTTAGTGTTGCCATCTGACAGAGTACATAGAAGCCAACTCCCAGTCAAAATTAGCAGTTCAAGTGATATATTTAGGGGCGACGCCTGTGAGGGAAATATGGTAAGGAAGACCGAAGATGTGGTTGAAGTCATCATATATTATGTAGTTCCGATAAGGATAAGGGAGAGAAAAGGAAAGTAATCTGGTTGGAAGTATCTTTGATTTTTGTTGTGTTGTTAGAAGCATCTTATAGAACATTACAGTTCTAAAAGTTTTCCAAGTTTTTTCTGGGTGGGGTGTGTGGGGAGGAGTACTTGAGCTAAAATTGCCTGATAAATGAGCCACAGATCTCCCAGCAAACACCCAGCATTAATTTTCCTTCTGCACTCAGTCATTGGTTACAAGTAGTCTGTGGGAACCCTGATACAAAAGCAGTTATAGATTTTAAGGCACAGCAACTGAGCATCTTGGTCAAATATACTTCCAATATTTGGAGGCACATTAACATGCCCAACACAAAAATATATGTCCAGCTTGAGATGTTTTTATTTTGGAGTGCAGTTTTTTCCTCACTTTTACAATTGAAATTCCATATTCTATACTTTGAAGAAGGCTGGAGATTTATACTGAGAAAGTATGATCTACATGTAGGTCAAAGCCAATAATATTTGGGCAGCAATAAGTTATATCAACACGAAGATTTTGGTAAGAAAAATAAATCAAGACCCAGCACAGTGATCATTGTCCATAGGACACAAACTATGCACATGACAGTTGGTTGTAAAGAAGGACCCCAAGGTCCTGGTCTAAAAGACTAGAATTCAAATACTTTTCAAAAAGCATAACTATAAAATTACAAACCCAATACAGATTATGATAAGGAAATAGGAAGCTCTTCTTATTGTGAGCAGATTTGATTCTATAAAGTGATTCTCAATACCATTTAACAAGCCCAGATGAGCACTGTGAAATTGAGTTCTTCTTTGGCACAGGATAGGAAAGCTTGTTTGTCACACAGTTGAAATGAGAACTATTTCAGACCATTGGAGGGAAACAAAGCCCCAGAACAGAACAATAGAGATCGAGGATGTGTAACTTGGGAAGAAAGGGCATCGAGTTACCTGATGGTATTCAATTGGCCTGTTAACCATCAGTTAAGCTATGCAAACTATGATTCATAGTTCAGCAAACTATAATTTGTGTTCCCAAGCCAGCCTGAAGCCCAGTTTTAGGAAATAAGGGTTTATTGAAACAAAACTATGCCCATTTATTTACATGTTATCTGTAGTTATGTTTGCTATAAAACGGCAGGGCTGAGTAGATGTCCTGTAGGGGCCCAGCGGCCATAAGGGGTTAAGGAGAGGGTTTCTCACCGTGAGAGTGTTGATAGAAACCTGGTTTCTAGCCTCAAGGCCGTTCTGAGTCCTGACTGCCTCCCTACTGCTAGCTATCTGATTGTTCCCGTGCGCAAGAAGGAACATAGTCTGGGCATATACGTCATGTACCAAAGATGTAACTCTTAAGGTCACTCATTGTTCTTTGTTTGTGGCTTGCATAAAAAGGCTCCAGCCATTACAATAAACTCGTCATGACCAGCTGAGCCTTGGACCTCTCTATTATTTTTCATCCCTCACCCTGACTTACGAACACCCTAGCTGCAGCAGGCTGCGACAATGTCCCACAAAAGAAGTATACAGACCCCTATCAAAGCCCCGTGACATATCAGTGCTCATCACCATCAACACCAGTAGCAGAATGCAAGTACCTTGAATTTTATTTTGAACCTTCATCATAATCTGAAAAATAAAGCAAGTTTATATGTGTATTCCTCACAATCACCATATGAGGTAGAAACTATTATTTCCTCATCTTTCCACTGTGGAAACTAAGCTAGCAAGGGTTAAGTGATTTGCCAACGGTAACACAGTCAGTATATAGCAGAGCCAAGCTTTAAATTAGGTAATACGGATTTAGATTCTGTGCCCTTGATCCTTATCCTGTATTACATACTATCCTCCTTTTACACAGAACAAAAATGAGGCTCAGAAAAATGAAATATGTTGTTTAGTATTACTCGCATATCAAGTAATAAAGCCAGATTGCAAACCTGAAGCCAACACACCTTCTGCTTTTTCACATAATTATCCAACTGAATGATCCCTATGGAGATAAAGGTTTGGGTAAATTTTAATCAGGTTATAGTTGGAAAAATATACCTATGAGAAGAGATTATTCAGTCCCAAGAATCAAATGAAATGGTTTACTTTAAGATAACAGGCGAAAGTGGCATGGCCTTGGTTGCTAAAAATAACAATGCTGGAAAATGGTTATTTTTTAAAAACCTTGTCTTTAATCTTTAACATAAGACAAGTGAGTATCTCTGCAACTATAGATGGAGTTATATCTAGAATACAATGGTGGCAAGGTACATCATTAATCGACATAAAAAAAAGAAAACAAAAATATATTTTATAGAAGTATGTGTGAAAAAATTGAAATGAAGACTCACCGATGAAACAGAGAGAGGCAGAATGACGATTTTTAGTAGAACATAAATGATGTAATTGTGTGAGTAAATTACAGACTACATAGTGATTGTATTTATAAGGTGCATTCCTAATATGAAAATCAAAATGTTCCAGAGGCAAGTTGTAGCAGTGATAGAAGCTTTTTCCTACTTCAGTATCTACCAAAATAAAAATCACTATTCTACAAGCAAGCTCAGTTGTACTTGCCTTCCTTTAGCATTTATACAACCAGCAAACATTCTTTTTTAAAATATTTTATTTATTTATTTTTTAGAGAGGGGAAGGGAGGGAGAAGAGAGAGAGAGAAACATCAATGTGGAGTTGCCTCTCGCATGGCCCCCACTGGGGACCTGGCCTGCAACCAAGGCAAGTTCCCTGACTGGGAATCGAACCTGCAACCCTTTGGTTCGCAGCCCATGATCAATCCACTGCGCTACACCAGCCAGGGCCCAGCAAACATTCTTTATGTGCCTTGCCTTGCCTTGCCTTTAAGATGATTACAGAGACAAATACACTAGCTACTAGGGGAGAAAAAAGTTTAAGGAGTTAAGAGAAAAGACATGATCACATGACAAAATTGTAGCATAGATTTATTAAATAGTCGGATTAGTAGTTGAATAAAGCCCATAGATTAGTGGGAATGGAATTAGTCCACAGTCTTGGCTAAGATGATTCCCACTCCATGAAAAACTAAGTGGAATTGTGGGCTATCACAGTCTGATCACATGGTACTGATATTCCTACTACTAATAATAGGGACAATGATACTGGAAGACTATGAACTTGCTACACAGACAGAGATGGCGAGCCTCACTTACTATGTAAATTTGGCTAAACTTCTTAACCTCTCTAAACATGTTCTCTCATTTTTAATTGGGGTAATGGTGGGTTTCAAGTAACAATAAATTACCACATGATACACAACCATATTTCCTAGCACCAAAAATGGTCCAATGGAAGCTGCATGACACAAGCATCTGGAGCTTTACAAGTGGAAAATTAGACAGGAAGACAGCCTAGATCCTAACTCTCAGAGTCTATGGTCCATTGCTATCGTATTTATTTATATATTTTACTTAAACACACATGCGTTGCTAATTCTTTGTCAGGCTCTGCTCTAAATACTTTATAAACATTTACTAACTTAATTCTAATTAATACTTGCATATGTGTATTATATTTTATATTTGGATATTTGATCCTTGTGACTATAGTCGTATCTGCTCTGGCTGCCAAAGACTAGAATCCATCCAATAGTTATAAATGCCTTAACTTTCTAAATTCGAGTGATGGGAAAACAACTTTGTGGTATATTGCATGGTTCTGTAATTGTATTAAACCAAAGAGGGAGGTGGGAATTTTTTTTTTTTTTGCCAACTGAAAACAGACACAATGGCATGTATATATTACAAGACACTATAGTCTGATAAATAAGTCCCAGGTTGAAAGTCAGTTTCTTGAGTGCTGTATCCTTCATTGCATCACAGAATTACATCATGTCTAAATGAACAACATCTACTATACAGGAACCATGTCAATTTGGCATTTTATTAGTGGGCAATTTGAATGGTCCCATAGTTAATCTCCTGGGTTATAGGGAAATTTGCCTGGGAAATATGAGTCTACAAGGTTTCAGCAAAGTGCTTTTTACAATACAGTCCCAAACTTATTTCTGATCTTAGTCAATTTTCCTCAAGTCTCTCGGTACCTTCTCTTGTAAAATAAAGTCATGCACCCCAAGAGAGTCCCAGGAATTCAAACTGGGACAGAATCTAGAAGTCTCCAAGCCACTCAGTTCACAACGGTTCCCCCCAAAATACTAATAAGCAGAAGACAGGCTATCCTATGGCAAACAACAACAACAACAACGACAACAAAAACAAAAACAAAAACAAAAACAGAAAAACAGCCTCATTTCTGAGTGACTTAACACAACATTTACCTCTGGCTCTTGTCATAACAAGCAAGTGGATTTCTTCTGTTTTATACAACTCAGATATCTCCTTGCTTCCACCTTGCAACTTTGTCATTTGAAATCGTTTGCTCACTACTTTGCAGATGACAGAGATTATTGAAATCATAGTGTGATTCACTTAACTCCCACAGACTGAAAGTGAACATTCCCTGGATTAATGGCCGGTTTTTGTCACATGGTTCCAATCTCACCACAAGAGATGCTATAAAATGTTGGTGAGCACTAATGATCACTTCTGGAAGAGGTGAACGGGTATGAACAAAATAATATAAGGAGCACATGCCAGATTCACTATGACAGCTCAGGTCTTTTAGCTCCCAGTTCAATGTTTCCTGCAGATATACCTGGGGTTGCTAGGCTAATATCTCCAAACTGGCAAAGTGACAGTTATTTCTCATTATAATAGCCTGCATTTTATTGTGATTTCTTTAAAAAATTAGGTTTTTTCAACTGATACAGAAACATATACCCTTAATTAGCTTTCTCACGAGGTTAACAAAAAAATAGCCTATATTCTACAATTTCACATTACTCCCAATGCTCTCTCCCACTGTGGCTCCTGTTTGAAAAGATTCCATCAAAGGCAAATTCCATATTATCTTCCTATTTGATGTCCGTCTCTTCCAGGTGAGGGTCCTTAGAGCTGAGAATCTCCTCAGGTAAATGAGATAGACCACCATGTTGAGCTACAAAGCATGGAGAGTCCTTAAAGGTATTTGACAAAGGTTTATGAAAAAAGTAAATGTGTTTGATTTGGAAGATTCTTTATTTAAAGCCAGGATGAAGGAACAAATCCCATTGTGCTTTGTTGGCTGCCTGTGCTTTGGTTTGGATTCAGTTGGTTTCAGAAGCTAGGGAAACAACTCAGTCTACTGCACATTTTAAGAAAATGTGGTTATCCAAAATCCAGGTTATACTGAAATCCTGGGTTGATCCCATGACTTGGACAAACCTTTAATTCTTTTTTTTTTTAAGACTAAAGCCTTTTATATAACTAGAACCAAGAATAAATGTAGACAGAAAGATAGTATGCGGTTGCTTTCCATTTCATATACCAGTATTTTGGGATGATCTTTCTGCTTTTAGAAAACCCAGGTTCTGTGGCCATTCATTAATCCGCTCAGGAAAGTGAGTGGTCTTACCTTTGTTGAGTGCCATCAACACCTTCCATGTCCCATAGACCCTCATGCATTTTCTATATCTCGATGATCACTGTCGGGAACCTGGGCTGAGCAGAATCTGGCCTTTCGGCTGATGCAATCAGCTCGGGGGTTTACGCTCCTCAGAAACAACAAGACATTGCGGATGTTCTTCCTGTTGTTGCCACCTACGGCTTAGCCTCCCTATTATTGCCAGTTACAGCTAGCCCCGCCCATGCCAAGAGCATGCGCAGAGCGCGAGCACAGACTACCAATCAGAGTATAGGACACGCACCCTGGCATTGCGCAGTAACCTATCAAGAAGCACTCCTTTGTGTACCCCTCACCAATCAAGTAGCGACACACTTCCCCTTCCCCCCCCCTTTATAAGTCTTTGCCCAAAAATAAAATTTTGCAGTTTGATGAGAACTTATTGTATTGCTGCCATTCTTTGCGCCTCTTGTCCCCCTCACCCATTTGCCTTGGCGCCTCAAGTAATTATGATGACCAATTAGACCCGGCCGACCAGGCCGATCTCGAGGAAGAGGCTGCTCGTTAC